>PVKV010002981.1:0-154221 GCA_004027835.1 Alouatta palliata
GCTGCCTTCCTCCCCATCACCTATACCTGGCATTTCTCCCCATGCTATCCCTCCCCAACTCCCCACCCCCCGCTATCCCTCCCTTTTTCCCTGCGACAGACCCCAGTGTGTGATGCTCCCCTCCCTGTGTCCATGTGTTCTCATTGTTCAACACCCGCCTATGAGTGAGAACATGCGGTGTTTGATTTTCTGTTCTTGTGTCAGTTTGCTGAGAATGATGGTTTCCAGGTTCATCCATGTCCCTACAAAGGATACGAACTCATCGTTTTTGATGGCTGCATAATATTCCATGGTGTATCTTATGAGAAATATCTGTTGAGATTTTGGCCCACTTTTCAGTTAGTTTTCTTATTGTTTATTTTTTTTTAACTTCCGGTTATATTTTGGATTTTTTCCCTTATCTTAGAAGCTGTGACTATTTTGGATATAAGTCCATTATCAGGTGTCTTTTGCAATGTTACCTTCTAGTTTTAACTTGCTTTCATTGTCTTGATAGTATTTTCCTAGAGCAGAAGATTTCAATTTTTAAAAAGTCTGTCTTAGTTTCTCACACATTGTGCTTTTGCTATTTTACTGTACTCAGGAGGAAATCCAAAGTCAACATGGTTTTCTTCTATGTTGTTTTCCAGAAGCTTATAATTTTGCATCCTCCAATTTCTTCTATGATGCATTTTGAGTTAACTTTTGTCAAAGTAAGGTCTACATCTGGGCAGTCTGTCCCTCTCTGTTTTGCTTATTTTCCAGCACCATTTGTTAAAAACTACTCTTTGCTCCACTGAATCACCTTTGTACCTTTGTGAGAAATTAACTATGTTTGTCTTAGTTTATTTCTGTGCTCTCTGATCTGCTGCATTTGTTTATGTATCTAATCTGTCACCAATACTATGGTGCCCACATTAATGTGCTTCATACTAATGTCTCAAAACCTGAAAGTGTGACATCTTCAATTTTATTTTTTCTTTAATATTCTCTTGGCTGTTCTAGCTCCTTTGATTTATATATATATGTATATGCATTTTTAGAAGAGTTTATCAATATCTATAAAAGAATTTGCTGGAATTTTGATTTCATTGAATTCAAATTGAAAAGAATTATAAAAAATATTAAATATTTTAATCCATGAATACAGAAAACTTGATTTATTTAAATCTTTGATTAATTTTATCAGCATTAGGAAGTTTTTCACTACAAACTCTATACACATTTTGATAGATTACTACCTAAGTATTTATTTTTTCATGCTATTGCAAATAGTATTGCATTTTTAGTTTTAAATTTAAAATTTTCATTCTTGGCATGTAGACAACAAATTGACATTTGCATATTGACCTTATGTCTCATAAAACCTTGCTCTACTTACCTATTCATTGCAGGACTTTTCTAAATTTGTTTGTCTATAGGTTATTTGGTCTTCTCTACACAATCAAACAAAAATAGTTTTATTTCGTTCCTTCCATTGCATATATTTTATTTATTTTTCTTATCTTATTGCACTAGCTAGGGGTTTCAATGTGATGTTGACTTGAAGTGATGAGAGGGGACATCTTTGACTCTTTCCCGATAATGAGGTAAAAATTGTCATCTCTTACCATTAAACATAATATTACCTGTTAGTTTTTTGTTACTACTCATTAAGTTCAGAAAATCTCTTATTATTCATATTTAATGAGAGTTTATATCTTGAATAAATGTTAGATTTTGTCAAATGATCGCTTTACTTCAATTGATACAATATAGTGAATTGCACTGATTGATTTTTAAACAATGAATCTACTTCATTTGGAATAAATTATCAAATAAATAAAACTAGTACTTTTCTGTTAGTTCACCCAAATGATTAACAACTCTCTTGCTTTTTGCTTTAACAGAGCTTAATTTATCTTCTCTATAGTGATAATCTTAAATAAGGTCTGTCTTTCCTGTTTAATTTTATCTGGAGCAATTTTTCTTGGCAACACCTGATGCTGCTCTGTTATTTTTATTTTTATCTTCTATATTGATTTTTTTATTATGTAATCACAGAAAGTCTTCACCTATAATCCACCCTGATTAAATATATATGTCTGTGTATCTACTATATTAATTACTATTATATATGTTATAGTATATATTAGCATCTATAATATACAATATAATAGTGTATATATTATGGTGTATATTATATAACATATATTAATATTGATATGTTGCATATTATATAATATGCTATACTATTAAGCATTACTTTTAATATATAATACTTTTTAATTTTGTAGGCCTGGCTGCTACATTCCCAGTCTATTTCTTTGAAGCCATGTGAAGATGTGCCTGTGCTCTAAATAATTTGATCTTTGTTTGATCTTGGATCTAAATAATTTGATCTACGTCTCTCTGAATGAGTCTGTCTCAGGATTTTAGAGTAGCAGTTTTTCCTGTGACCTCAGTTATTTGATAGCCCCAGGAAAAGACGTTGCTGTTCAGTTCAACAAGTGTTTTCCTACTGTTAGGATGAAAGTAAAGATTTCTAATCTAATTATCCTTAGTCTAATTATTTAAGTATTATAATTTCTCTTCCCACCATTTGACTCTCATATGTCTGACCCTCATGTCAGGTCATTTAGGACCAGACCTTCATGTTAAACAGCTTGGTACTCTGAACAATACAAATGAAATTCCTCTTGAAACACCAGAGACTAAAAACATATATATTTGACGTTTTTGTCATTGCACATTTGTTTTTCATCAACATGGGAATAATGTCAGTACAAATCAGTATCAGGTAACTAAGTTGGGACAAAAAGAAAATTATTTATGGAATTGGACAATATAAGAAGGGGTTCAAACTAGGCAAATATAAAAAATGTTCTCTTACTCACTCTGATTACAGGATTCCACAAGTTATTTGGGGAGATAATGAAGAGAGCATATAATTTATTGCTACATATATATATGTGTGTGTGTATGCATATACATACACACACACACACACACACACACACATATTTCCATTTAATTACTTTCAACAATTTTTTTTAACTGCATAGATACCTAACACAATTCTTCCTAATTGTGGTACTTAAAATATTTATGGAAGGTACCACTATTTTGGTAACTGCCTAGAGGAAATATGTTTATCGGTACCACTTATGGAGTGCTATTTTTAAATCTTTTAATGTTTTAATGTCTGTTAGGCATTTCAAAACATTGATTGTGATGTAAACAGTAATTAATATTTTAAAGTAAACATAAACGGGTTTATGTCCTGAGGTGAGAGCAAAATTTAGTGGATTCTGTTTGGACTACCTTGATAATCACGATCACTGTAAAGATAATCACTGTGAGGTCTGGCACAGGGGCCCACACTTTCAGAGGCTGAGCACTTTCAGAGGCTGAGGTGGGAGAATCGCTTGAGCCTAGGTGTGTGAGACAAGTCCAGGCAATGTAGGAAGACCCCCTGTCTCTACCAAACAAAAATAATAATAATTATCCAGGTGTCATGTCAAGAGCCTGTCATCCCAGTTACTCAAGGCAGGAAGATCACTTGAGCCTGAGAGGTCAAGGCTACAGTGAAATGTGATTTTGCCACTGCAGTCCAGCCTGGACAACAGAATGAGACCCTGTCTCAAGATAAATATATTAATTTAATTTAAAAAGATAATCACTATGCATATATGGTAAACCAGGCTATACTTTCAGATAAAAAGATAACACACTCTTTTCTAATTTTTTATGGACATTTATTATTTACTTTTTCATTAAATTTCTAGTTGTTGAAATAATGGTCAAAGTGAATAAATGCTATTTAAAACTTTGGTTGCTAGTTTCACGAAAGAAGGTAGCAATTTATACTCACAAAATGACTGAAAATGCCTTCATTTCCATATTTGGATTTTATTGAGATGTAATGGATGTATATAAACTGTATGTATTTCAAAATGTGTAAACAGTTGTGAATCCCCCAAAACATTATCTATCTGTCTATCTATATGTATATATGTTTAATAGCTTATGTTTCATCTGAGAAGTTTTCTCATGTTTCTTTGAAATTAAACCTTTCTCCCTGACTCTTTTCATTCTCAATCAACCATTGGTCTGCTTAGATTAGGTTGCATTTTCCGGAATTTTACATAAAGACAATAAAAAACATGTAGTAGTTTTAGACTCTTTCATACAGATAATGATTTAGGGATTCACTGATATTTCATGTAACAATATGTGATTCAATTTCTATTGCCGAGTAGTATTCCTTTTCTGTCAGTATACCATAGAACATGAGGATTCTTTCTAGTTTAGGGCTATTAAAATTTAAACTACTGTAAACATTTGTGCAAAGTCTTTGTGTTGACATGTGTATTCATTTTCCATTGATAAATTTGTAGAAATGGAATGAACAGCTATATAGTTAATATATCTTTAACTTTTTAAGAAAGTGAAAAAAGTGCTTTCCAAAGTACGCAGTCTTATATTTCAACCAGCAATATAAAAGAGGACCATTATCTCCACATCTTAATCTATAATTTATATTTATATATGTATTTATATATATGTATCTCAAATACATGTGTGCATATATGTGTGTTTGTGTGTATATATTAATTTTAGCCATTATTGAGTCTCTTATAATTTTAATTTGTATTCTCCTAATGGTTAAAGATGTTCAGCATTCTTTCCACTTGCTTATTTGCGATCTGTATATATTCTTTGGTAAAATGTCTGCTGAAATCATTTTTCTATTTTAAAATTTGCAAGGTTTGACTTCTGTGCACATTAGTTGTAAGAATTTATATATATTATAAAAATCAGTCCACTGTCAAATGTGTGCTCTGTAAGTATTTTTAATTTAATGAATCTAATTTAGTGCTTTTTTCTATTATAATTCATGTATTTTGTACTGTATTTATGAAACTTTCGAAAAAAACATAATAACATTTACACTATTATTTTTTATTTTTTTAATTTTTGGAGTCTGACTCTCACCCAAGCTGGAGTGCAGTGGCATGATCTCGGCTCACTGCAACCTCCCTCTCCCAGGTACAAGCCATTCTCCTGCCTCAGCCCCCTGAGTAGCTGGGGTTACAGGTGTGTGTCACCATACCTGGCTAATTTTTTTGTATTTTTAGTAGAGATGGGATTTCACTATGTTGGTCAGGCTGGTCTAGAACTCTTGACCTTGTGTCCTGCCTGACTTGGCCTCCCAAAATTCTGGGATTAAAGGCATGAGCCATCACACCCGGCCTTCACTATTATTTTTAGTACTTTTTAGAAATATAGTCCTTGTATTTAGATTTGTGATATATTTTGAGCTCATTTTTGCATGTTATATTATTTTAAGGTCAAGGTGCTTACTCAATGTTTATGTATCAAATTGTTTCAGCACTCTATAGTGAAAAGACATTCTTTTGTAAATGAATTGTTTTGTCATCTTTGTGGAAAATTAATTGACCATATAGGTTATGAATCAATTTAAGGACTCCGTATTTTGTTTACAGAATAAAATACCAAGTATTTAATAAGTTTACTATTGTGCTAATAGCTTGCTCTCTTCATTACTATAAGCTTTAAAATAAAGCTTAACATTAGGTAGTGTAAGTCCTCTTATTTCCTCTATTTCAATGTTATTTTGACTATATTAGACCCTTTGCATTTTTGTATAATTTTTAAAATCTCCTTGTTAATCTCTACCAATAGCCTGCTGGAATATTGGTTGAAGCTTTCTTGAATAAATAGGTCGCTTATTGAGATGATAGACATCTTAATAATAAAGAGTTTTCTTATCTATAAATATGGGTCTTTCAAATTTTTTATCAGCAGTGATTCTATTTTCCAAGACGTATGTGTTCCACATGCTTATCCAAATTTATTTCTATATGTGTCACATTTTATATATTGTAGAATGTTCTTAAGCATAGGAGAAATATCAGTCTTTCATCCTTTATAATAATGTAAATGCCAAGTCTTTTGTGTATGATTTTCATAAGTATAAGAGTGTTTGCTTTCATTCATTGTTCAGTGAGGATTTTTGTCATGTATGACTTTTAAATATTATCAAATGTATAGTCAGCCTTTATTGACATAATTTTTAAAACTTTTTACTGTTTATATAAATTATAAGTATTGATTTACAAATATTAAACCAGACTTACTGAAACAAAACATGATTTATCTTGATGTATTATACTTTGTATATATTGCTGAACTTAGTTTGAATCTGGTTGAAAATATTTGCTTTTTTGATCATGAGGGTTATCGGTGGGGAGAGTTTGGCTTGATTTTTTATTGTTTCTTTAATATCTTTTCTGGAAATGCTGATTTCATAAAATAAATTAGAAAGTAATTTATATTCTTAATTTTCTTGGAGGAAATTGGTTTCATTTTGTATTGTTTCTTCCTTAAATGTTTCATAGAATTCAAAACTGAGATAATACACATCAGAATTTTCTTTGTGGTGAAGATTTTCAACAGAAGTTCAATGCTTCTGACAGACACAAGGCTGTGTAGGGTGTTACGAAGTTTGCCTTAACACAGCTACTCCAGGTCTCAAGTTTTCTTGAGTGAGTTTTGTTAATTTGTTCACATGGTTCCCAAGAAATTGATTTATATTATCTGAGTTGTCAAATTAATTCATACAGGTTATTCATAATAATCCCTTAAGATTCTTTTTATGTCCATATTACTTATAAGATCTGTAATACTGTCTTTCTCCCATTATGTTATAAATGTCTTCTTTGTTTTATGAAATTTGTTCTACCTACAGTTTTAACAATTTCATTGCTACTATTCAAATAAGAAATTTTTATTTCATTTTTTTCTCATTTTAATGTGCTACTTTCTAATATTTTTTACTAGTTCTCTCTTTCTGCTTATTTGCATTTAAATTGCTTTTCTTTTTCTAGTTTCTTTAGGTGAATGCTTAGGTCATTGATTTAAGGCCTTCCTTTCTTTCTAATAGAGGTATATCTTGCTATAAAATTTCCTATAAGCAGTGTTTCAGATGTCTTACAGGGTTTGATAGGCCACCTTTTCATTTTCATTCAATTCAATTGATTTCTAATTACTATTTATATAGCTTTCCTAACCTATTATTATGCTAGTATGTATATATGTGTTTTTGAATGCTTGAGGATTTTTTAGATTTCTGTATTTACTCATTTTCACTTTCTTTTGATTGTGTTAGAGAAGATCGTACATATGACTCAAATCCTTTGAAATGTATTGATATATGTTTTACAGCTCACGATAAGATCTATCTTGTTGTATGCAGTAAGTAAACTTAAGAAGGTGTATTCTGCTAATTTTCATTGAAATGTTCCGTAATTCTCAGTTAGGTTAAATTAATTGGTAGTATTATACAAGCCCTCTACATTCTAAATGGTTTCCTGTGTTTGTATTATTAATTATTGAGAGAGAGGTATGAGATTATATAAACATAGTTTGATTTTTGTCTGTTTCTCCTTGCATTTATATAACATTTGGTTCTTGATTTTGAAAACGTTATTAGATACATAAATATTTGGTATTTTTATGTCATCTTGATGAATTGGCCTTTTTGTCATTATGGACCAACTTTCTTTATCCCTGATAAAGTTTTCTCTAAAGTCAAATTTGTTTCATATTAATATGCCACTTCCACTGTCAATTTCTATGGATTACTGTTAGCTCTGTGTATTTTCCCATTATTTTTATTTAGATGCATCTCTATCTTGAATTTAATTTATTTAATAGTTCAAGCAGCATGTGGCAAAATCTTGTTTTTCTCCAGTATAATCTGATAATTTCTGCCTTTTAAATGTAGACTTTAGATTATTTACATTTAATATAATTATCGATGTAGGTGTGTTTACATCTCATATCCAGCCATTTGTTTTCTATATGTCCCATCCATTGACTCCCTTTTCCTGCATTTGGCATTATTTTTATTAGCTGAGTATCTTTTTTTTACCATCTTTTATATCCTTTATCAGTCCTTTAGCTATATCTGTTTTTAAAAACTTTATTTTTAAAAATAATTTTAGATTTACTAAATAATTTCAAAGCTAATATAATAGAATGTTCCTATATGCTTTATACCAAGTTTGTTCTCTTATTAATTTATGTTGTAATTTAGTATTTGACCCATGACCTATTTAGAAGTATGGTGTTGAATTTCCAAATACTTCGTAATTTTCTAGCTATTTTCCTATTATTAATAACTTTTTAATGTAATTGTGGCCTGAGAACACACACTAAGGTTTCTGTTCTTTTAAAATGATTAAGTGTATTTTATGGCCCAGAATTTGGTCTATCACGTTCCTTGTGAGCTTGAGAAGAATGTGTGTTCCACTGCTATTGGATAAGCTAGTCTATAAATGTCAATTAGATACACTTGATTAATGATACTGTTGAGTTCAACTATATACTTATTGATTTTCTGCCTGCTGGATCTATCAACTATAGTATGAGAGATGCTGAAGTCTCCAACTGTAATCGTGGATTTGTTTATTTCTCCTGGCAGAGCTATCAGTTTTGTCTCACGTATTTGGGCATGCTGTTGTTAGGTGCATATGTCGTAACCATTGCCATGTCTTGTTGGACAATTGGCTCCTTTATCATTACGTAATACCCTTTTTATCTCTGAAAATTCCCCTTGTACTGAATCTGCTTTATCTGAAATTAATATAGCTACTCAATATTTCTATTAATTAGTGTTTCTATGAGGTATCTCCCTCTATCTCTTTACTTATAATCTATGTGTGCCTTTATATACATGGTGGGGCTCCTCTAGACAACATTTTTTTTCTTTCACTCTTACAATATCTTTCTTTAATTGGTGTAGTTCAAGCATTCATAGATAAATTGATTGTTAATATAGTTGAAATATTCTCTACCATGCCTGTAACTATAATCTCTTTACTGTACTTTTTCTTTGTTTCCTCTTTAATCATCTCTTTTTCTGATTTCTCTGGTTTTGAATGATAATTTTATATCGTTACTGTTTCTCTCTTCTTTTAGCACATTAGTTATACCTCTTTATAAAAGTTTCCCTAGAGTATGCAATATCCATTTACAACTAACCTATATTTTTAAATTGTGTTATATTGCTCACAGATAGTGCAGGTATCTATTTTACTTATTATATGACATAATCACAAAATTTAATGTTGCTATTATTGTTTTAAATATTTATCTATTAGGTCAGTTAGGAATAGAAAAAATAAAAGAGTTTGTTATACCTTCATATGCTCCTACTCCAGCAATCTCTTTTTCTTTTGTAGATCAGAGTCTGTGACCTGCATCTTTTTCTTCCTGAAAAACTTGTTTTAGCATTACTGAAAAGACTTCTACTGATGAAGTCTCTGTTTTTCTTTCATATATAAAGGATAATTTTGCTGGATATAGAATTCTAGGTTATTTTTTTTTTTTAAAAACACTTTTTATATTTTATCCCATTCTTTCTTGCCTGGTTTCTGATAACATGTTTACTGTCATTTGTATCTTTGTTGCTCTATAGATAAGATTTATTTTCTGCTCAGGCTACTTTGAAGATTTTCTCTTTGAATATGGCTTCATGCAGTTTAAATGTGATATGCCTGGATGTAGATTTTTTGGCATTCATCCTGTTTGGTAATCTCTTAGTTTCCTATATCTGTGGTCTGTTGTCTTACATTGTTACTGAGGTTTTTCAGCCATTATTACTTCAAGTATTTCTTTATCTCCTTTCTATCTTTATACTTTTCTAGTAATCCATTACACTTACGTTACTCCTTTTTTTAAAATTATGGCATAGGACTGGGAGATTCTCATCATTTTTTTTTTCATTTTTTTCTCTCGTTCTATTTCAGCTTTCAGCTTTTCTTTTGGCCTATCTTCAAGTCAATGATTCTTGTCTCATCTATGTTCAGGATACTGATGAGTCTATCAAAGGCGTACATTTCTTTTATTGTCTATTCAATTTCTAGCATTTTCTTTTAATTATTTCTTAGAGGAAATATTTTTCTGCTGAAAACACCTATCTTCCATGTTGTCTAATTTTTCAATTGAACACTTTAACATATTATTTATTTTAAATTTCCTATCTGATCACTTCACAGGCTTCATCATAACTTAATTTAATTTTGATGCTTACTTTGTCTCTTCAGACTGTTTTTTCTTCCTTTTAACATGCCTTGTAATTTTTGTTGGGTGTTGAATATGCTGAATTTGTAATAAGACCTGAGCTAAACAGGCCTCTTTCGTGAGGTTCTATGTTTATCTGGCTAGAATTTAGGATATTGGTTAAAATAATTGATGCATTTACCTTCAACGTACATTTGAATGATTGAGGTTTTATTTTACTGTAGTGTTCCTATTTGGGCTCCCTTTTGTTTATCAGTGCCTCAGAATATCTTTTAAAAGAGCATTTGCATCTGTGCCTTGCTTTTTATTTATTTAATTTTTTCAAGATAAGGCTATTGTAAAGTTTTCTCTCCTTTTAGATTAGGTTTCTTATGGAGATAATGCTCTGGGTATATTTCAAATGGCTTTTTCTTCCCTTACCCTCAAAATTAGAAAACTGTTTTGAGATTTCAATGTGAGAATCTAGTGGGGTTTCTAGGTATAATTGTGGCAGCTCCTTCAAGACTTTAGATCCTGGAAGTATTCATTTTAGTCCACACTGACTCCAGCGGTTGGCCAAACTTGTCATTTAAGTCTTCCTTCCTTGTTGCCTCTCCAAACCTTTCTTCTAATTTTGTTTTACGTTTTACTTTACGTATGTCATAAATTCTAAAATACCATTTTCATTTTTGTTTTTAATTATCTTTGAGGAGAATTAAAATTAAAAACATATAGGACTTCTCTTTTTCTCACATATATGCCACTTCTCTTGCTATTGATTACTTTATGTAGTTGTAGATTTCCATCTGGTATATTTCTTATGCCTAAGAACCGTCTTTTATTTATTTTTTTTTAAAGCAAAAGTCCTTTGGAAATTAATTCTTTCAGCTTTTTTATATCTAAAAGAGCCTTAATTTTACCTACCTTTTTAAAAGATGCTTACGTATAATATACAGTTTAGGGGTACAGGTCGACAGCTTTTCTTCTTTTTTCTTTACTCAGCACTTAAAGATATGGCTGTCTTCTTGTTGGCATTGTTTCTCACAAGAAATTTGCTACCCTTGTTTTCTTTATTCCTCTGTTGGTAATGTATCCTTTTTGTCTGGTTGCTTTTGGGATTCTTTATTATTTGTTTTGAGAAGTCCAATTATGACATTCCTTCATTTTGTTTTATCATTGAATTTTATGTTTCTTCATATTCGTCAATATGTAGGTTGAGAATTTTGATCAAATTTGAAAAAAAATCTGGTCTTCATTATTATTTTAAATATATTTGTTACCCTCCATTCTCTCCTCTCTTTCATTGACACTGTCTATGTTTATACTAGCACAAGTTTCCCCACATACACTGATGCCCTGTTCACTTATTGGCACTCTTCAGTGGTAGACTCGAGGAGAAACCCATGCAGATACATGTGCCTCTGACTTTTGCCACCCTCTCGTCTCACAGATTCCTCAACTTTGTACAACAGTCTGCCAATTCAAGCCACTTTTAACTTCCTGAATACTCAACCCTGTCTTCTCAACTCTGAATGAAAACCATGTTCTATTGGGTTTCTATATGCTTGTATTGAGGCCTGGCACTCTCTCAAGTAATGTTGAGCAATAGTATTGCTCAGCTGATTCATTTTTCTTGTATCAGGAATCACGTTTTTGTGACAGCTATTTTCTCACTTCTAAGAACTGTTATTTAATATAAGTGGTTCATTTTTTAATAGTCTGATTAGGGAGGCAAATCTGTTACTCTGCCCTGGGTAGAAACAAAAGAACTTAAGTCCTTCTACCTTAAGCACACACTATTTTTCTCTTTCTCTTTGTGTATGTATAAATAAAACCATTATCATGTGCTAGAATATCCTTACCCCAGTATATTGTTTGTCATAGTTTTCATCGTGCCAAATAAATCAGATTTGATTCTGTGGATTTAACTTTTCTATAATAATTTCTCAAAAACTATGTTTTAAAAGATATTTAATAGATACCTATCTGCATTTCTTCCCAATAATTATATCTCTCATCATTTGTACTAGTTGATGTTTATGTATGGTTTGAAATTCACAATATTTGCTGTAAAATTAATACTCCTCTTTCTGTGTTTACTTTGATCGTTGTTTTGTTTGTTTACAAAGCTGGAGGTTCATTCTTTCGAACCTGAACAAGCGCTGAAAAAGTCACATTCTCTTTTCTGGGTTAATTTGTTTTTGACAAATTTGGTTGAATAGCATTTATTAAATTCAGTTGGTAAGAAAAGTTACTGCTTTGTAAGAGTCGGTGCTGAAATTAACTCATTTTTAATTCATTCTCTGTAAAGCCATTAAAAATCCCTTGGCAGTACTACCTAATTAAGCATTTGAGGATTAAACATTTTTATTCATATCATTACACATATTCTTTGATTTAAAAAACTCTCTGAAGAATTCCAACATCATATATTAAGCAATTTAAAGTATTTGTGAATACAGAAGGATATATAGCACTTAAAGAATAGAATTAAAAATTGCATTTGTTATTTCACTCCAAATTCCCTATTCTTTCCTATCTTTTTCAATCTATGTATCTATCTATGTATCTATGTATCTATCTATTATCTATCTATCATCTATCTTCTATATGTCTTATAGAGATTATTTATTTCTATATCCAGGTGTGACTTTTGCTTATTTTTTCAATATTCTTAATTAACTAAGCATTTTGTAGCACTAGTAGAATAGTAACTAAGATGTGTTCTCTAATGTTACCATAATGAATACATAGTTATCAAAGACATTTCTTTTCATAGCATTGTCTCAGGTATCTTGATAGTGAACGACCAAAGCAGCAGCAGATCATACCATCTGTGTGTGTTATAACAATGATCTTGCTTATGTATTTCTCCACTCCCTAACAGCTTCTGTCATTGCATAAATTTATAATACTCTTTATGTTACACTTTTGTAATGAGTGCCAATATTCTTCTATATATTGCATTTTAAGATCTCACAAAATGCTATATACCCCCCAAAACAGTTGCAAGTGAGAATCGTGAATAAATGTGTCTTGGAAGTTTGTGGAGTGGGCCTTTGGGTATGAAAGGAATTACGTAATGCCATATGCTTCTTTTTCTACAGTGCCATTGCCCTCTCATTTTCACCTGCCAACTGAAGAGCTCTTCACTTTGCTATCAAATTAATCTCTTGTTGTTTATTGTTTAGTGCCAACTATAAAGTTTGCATTTTCCTTGCAAATATATAGTCACAGGTAGTGCGGTAATAGCAAAAATAAATATTATGCATTCATTATGGAGGTTAGTCATGTTAATACTGCTGCTAATGACGGTGTAGATAAAAACAAACATTCATCTGGAAAGTAAACATAGAGTGTATTCTCAATATATGTGGTATCCTTTAGACAAATTTAATTCATTTAACGTAGCTTCCCTAATAAAGTGTCATTAATTACATAAATTATTTTAAATAAAATACTTCATTGTACATTTATGTGAATAACTTGCTATATGCTATGAAGTAGAAAATAAAAACAGCTAACCCAATATAATGAACCAAAAAGGTGATTTAATATATGTCCTGATAAAAATTCGCACTAGTCTTGTTTCTTCTGGTTCAGAGTTTTAAATTCTGTATCATTATTCTTGTAGAGGATATCTGCTGAAGAAAGATATTATCAGAAGATAGCTTTCCGTAGATGTGTCTCTTTCTGCTGTTTTGTTTTTGTTTGTTTGATTAGCAGTGGGGCAATCAACAAAATAACTGTGTCAACAGACTTAAGACTTCAGAATTTAGAGATTATCGTCAGCAACCAGCATATATCAATATGTCAAAGTTTTTAATGCTGCACTTGCCTTATAAGGAGAAAAACATTCTCCTTTAAAGAACAAAGTATTCAGACTAACTGTATTAGTTTACTAGAGCTGCTGTAATTAAATATCACAACATGGGTAGCTTAAAAACAGAAATTCATTGTCTCATAGTTCTGGAGGCTAGAGGTCCAAGATCGAGGTGTCAATATGACTGGATCAGTCTGAGGACTGTGAAAGAGAATCTGTTTCATTTCTGTTGTCTACTTTCTGGTAGTTGGCTGGCAATCTTTGGCTTTCTTTGGATTATGTGTGTTAAACAATCTCTGCCTTGTTGTTTACGTGGTGTCTTCTCTGTGTGTGCGCCTGTGTCCAAGCTTCTCCTTTTAATGAGACTAGGGGCTCAGCTTCCTTTATTATGACTTCATGTTAACTAATTATACCTACAAGGATTATATTTATCTAAAAGGTCATATTTTGAGGTACTAGAGGTTAGCTCATCAAGATATGAATTTCGGAAAAACATAATTCAACCCGTAAAACTAACTGACAAAACAGGCTAATAATAATTAGTTTCACATTGTATATGTACATAATGAGCATTCAGTTATTAGTTTTTCCAAAATACTTTTTTGCAATAAAATCTTCCTCTTACATTTTTTCTAGTATCATCAAAAAATGAATTACTTGTTCGTATAATAATTCAATTATGAAGAAATTAAAATATTTTAGTATTATATTACTAAGATTTAAAGGCAAAGAAAGTCAATGCTTCATAATTATGAGTTGTGTTAAAATACAATAAAATTAAGAGATCTAGTTATTCTTTATAATTTTTACACTATTTTGCAAGCATGTAACTTGTACCAACTTTAGTGCTTTTTTTTCTGTTTTAGTAGGCAGGTATGCCTTTCTATTATAATGGAACACAATCCTTAGGAGATAATTGAAAGGAACTCAACTAAACCATTATTTATTTAAATACATCTTTATAACTATGTGATTTTCTAAATGAAGGAAAGGTAGCTGTATTAGTCTGTTTTCACACTGCTATAAAGAACTACCTGAGACTGGGTAATTTAAAAACAACAACAAAAAAAGGTTTAATTGGCTCACACTTCTGCATGGCTGGGGAGGCCTCAGGAAAAATCACGGTGGTAGGCTAAGGGGGATGTCTTTCATTGCAGCATTGTGTAGGGGAAGTGGCACACTTTTAAAACACCAGGTCTCCTGAGAGCTTACTATCATGAGAACAACATGGGAGGAAACAACCCCCGTGATCCAGTTACCTCCCACCAAGTCCCACCATCAACATGTGGGGATACAATTTGAGATGAGATTTGGGTGGGGACACAGAGCCAAACCATATCCATGGCTATAAAGAAGGACTCATCATTTTTGTCTGTCATCCAGAATTGCTAGGAAAATTATGAATTTACATCGCTGATTTTTATAAACTTGTTTCCTACAACTACATGAAATGCTCTCATAATTGTTTGATCCATAACTCTCACTTACAATTACGTAATTATGAATATATTTTCAATAATTCATAAAACGGTGTATACTCATAAGAACTGTCAATATAAACTTATTGCTCAATAGAATAATTAGAATATTGCCAATAAGGGACAAATTCTCCTAGATCCTTGCCAGTCCCAATGAATCTTTTTTTATGATATATATAATATATAGTATGCATATAGAGTATTCATATACATTTTTGTCTATGAAATATTTGCTATTTATTTTTCTATTTTTTTAAACTATAAAAAAGGAAACATGCTATATGTAAACTTTCAGTACATTCTCTTTTCATTCAAATTATATGAAAAATTTATTTGCTTCATCATTTCTGGAGCTCTAATGCATTCATCTTCACTGTTGATTAATGGCCCATTGTATAGACGAATAGTCACACAATAATTATATGTTTTTTAATATAACAAAATGTATCTATTATTGTTTTGCTAATTAACATTTGGAATCTCCCTCCCACCAATAAATTGTTAATATGAGCAGTGTTGCCCTGAACATTATTCTCCACATCTCATGGTACACCACTGAAAGAGTTTTTCTTAGGTGTATAACTAGCAGTGAAAAATGTGGGTTGTATATATGAATATACAAATTGACAAACTTTTTAAAAAAAGTGATTGTAGAAATTTTTATACCCATCAGCAACTGATGTGAGATACTGTTGATTACATAGTCACCAATGCTCAAATCTTTCAGACTCAACATTTATCATTGGGTATAAAATTGTACTTTGTTTTGATGTACAGTCTTATTTTCTTGAATGGTAACGAGATTGATCTTATAACAGGTTTGTCATTTATATATATATTTCCTCTTCTGCTAAAAACCTTTTTTCCTTCTTTGCTAATTTTATATCACTTTTTATTCTTTATCGGTTATTTGAAAACTTCATAATTCCATCCCTATTTGTGTATGTTGCAGTTATCTTCTGTCACCTAGTAATGTATTTTCCCTTCTCAAAAATGTCTTTTGAGGAATATAAATTGTTCATATAAATGTAGGCAAAATAATCAATTGATTTTTTATAATTGATGCTACATAATTAATGCTTATCAAAAATCAGAAAAATATCCACCTATGCTTTCTATTAAATCTTTTGAAAATTTACTTTTGGTATTTAAGTCAATGTACATAGCGAACAGATACATCACTTAACAGTAAGTGAATTTTCAATTAACTATGCATTAAAATAAACTTGAAAAGCACTCTGCTGATACATAAGGAATTTTAATGTTTATTTATACCACTGAGTTTTATGGTTTTATAATCACACACAAGTTCCTTAAAATACTGGAAGCAATTTACCAAATGGCAACTTTAGCATTATACATTTTACTTTTGTCTAGTAGAAATTTAAGCTTTTTTCCTATTCCAAAAAATATAATTCATCTTCGCCTTTAAATGTGCCTTACATTTTTGTTCTAATCAGCATTTTTAAACCTGACAGTAAGAGAAATGCCCAAGTAGAAACTCCTACAAAATATATGTAGTGTAACTAACAAATGCTTGTCAGAAAAACATATTTTGTTTCATGTTCTATTCAGTTAATTCTCACCTTGTTATGTTTAAAAACATCTAGGGTAAGTCCTGTACAAAGTTGGATTAGCATGAAATTATTCTCATCCTTTCATTTTTCTACTTGATCTTTCATTGCAAGCATCATATCAGCTAATTCTATTGGAAAATTCACCATTCCCTGACCACACCATGCCTTTTTAAGTCTTCAGGACTTTTCCAAACCTTCCTCTTAACAGGCACACCCTTTTTATATCTCAAATTTATTTTCTACGTTTATATCAAAAGTGACCTGTTTGTTACTACATTCACTAGAAATATAATTGAACCAGATTATCTGTAATTTACTCTGGAATATTTCCAGTTAGAAAAATGTGAATGCAGTTTCACATTTACAAAAAAGAATCTAATATTTAGAGATTTATGATTAAAGTATTTGAGGGCTTCTCTTTGCATAATTTGTTGATCTACTTCTTCAACCTATATGTCAAAACACAAAGAAATGCAAGGTTTGTTCCACCACACTCTTTTCCAGTGATGAATAATTTGTTTAATTGTAATGCTACTAAAATGAATGTTTATGAAATAAATAATTTCAGTTTGAAAATACATTTAGCTTTAGTTCCTGATTTATTGAACTGAACAATTAATATAACATCGTCTTCAGCATAAGATTTGTGATAATAACATTTCCATTCATTGTTTGACTTAAGCTTTGATTTTTTACACCTGTGTTTTCATTGTTGTTGTTCAGTTTATTCATGTGAAAGTTATCTGAGCAAATTCCTATCTGTCAGACACTTTATTTAAAGTGTCTAATACATTTATCTGATAAATGTATCAGAATGTGAAGTATTCTGATACATTTATTTTAAAATTACCCCATATTCATGAACCTACATTCTAGGTGGGAGAACAGATAATCGTTAAACACAATGAATAAGTAAAATGTACAATATGTAAGAAGACAAATGCTATGAAAAAGATAGCATAGCAAAGTGATTTTAATACCCGTGGGTAAAATAGGTCATAACTTAAAATATAAAGTTTACATTGAGAAGTGACTAAGCAGAAGTGACTACCCTGTGGCTTTGTCTCAGGAAATAGTCTTCTAGACAGGGAGCAGAACTAGTAAAATGTTCTGAGGCAAAGTAAATGTCCCTCACATTCTAGAAAGAGAAATGAGGCTATAAGGCTGTCAGTAAAGAACTGAGTAAGAGAGAGATTAAGCATAGTAGTGGAAAATGCAGTTAAAAAATGGGGAAAGCCACTTAACATTGTTCCTTAAAGAATGGCTTTTAGTTTAAAAATGTTTTATCACATTACATCAGATAAAGTATATTTGTAGCTATAATCAAGCACATTAAATAGTAATTTTTATTGAAACATAATAATTGCATATATTTATGGGACACAATGTGGTAGTTTGATACATACATAGTATAATGTTCGTATCATCATAATTAGCATACCATTTATTATAACCATTTGTCCTTTCTTTGTTATTAGAATATTCAAAATCCTCTCTTCTAGCTATTTGAAATACACAATACATGATTGTTAGTATGAGTGTCACTCCGCTGTTCAGCAGAGTACGAGAACTTCCTCCTAGCTATAAGAATGTACCTGTTGACCAACATCTTCCCATCTCCCCTTCCTTTGTATTCTCCCTGGTTTCTGATAACCACAATCCTATTCTCAACTTTTATAAGGTAATTTTTTTTAGATATCACATATGAGTGAAATCGTGCAGTAGCTATTATTCTGTGCCTGGTTTATTTCTTAATATTATGTCTTCCAAACTTGTTTATGTTGTGGAAAATGGCAGGATTTCATCCTTTTTCTATGACTCAATAGTATTCCATAGTGCATATATACCACATTTTCTTTATCCATTCATCTATTCAGGGGCATTTAATTTCATTCCACAACTTGGCTCTTATAAATGTGCTGAAATAAACGCGAGAAATGAATAAAGCCAGATCCTATTTCTCACCATGTACAAAAGGCAAATCAAAATGGACTGAGACATAAATGTCTGACCCCAAACTATCAAACTACCAGAAGAAAACAAGGGGAAATGGTATATGACATTGATCTGGTTAACGATGTTTTAGTTAAGACCTCCAAAACAAAATCAACAAATGGGATTGCACCAACTAAAAAGTGTCTGCACAACAAAAGAAGCAATCAACAGAGTGAAGAGACAACCTACAGAATGGGAGAAAGTATTTGTAAGTTATGTATCTGACAAGGGGTAATATCGAGAATTTACAAGGAACTTACACAACAGCAAGAAAACCACAAATAATCTGACTTAAATGTGGGCAAAAATCCTGAATGGGCATTTCTCCAAAGAGAAAATACAAATGGCAATAGGCATAAGAAAAAAAAAAAAGGCTGGAATTTTTAGTTTTTTCTTCGAGTTATATGAATTTTTTGAATATCTACATTTTATTCCTTTTAGAAATATTTGAACTTATAAGCAGCAAGTCGTTTTAAGTTCTAAATGTTAAAGTGTATATGTATGTGCTTGCAAACTTGCACAGTTCAGCATGTTTTGCAACTTCTCTCATTTATATGTAAAAATGTGAAATCTAGGACAGTTTAAAGGGTATTTTATATAGCATGGACAATTTCTATAATGACACTCTTAACTTTTTTAATATACACACATTATCCATCCACTCCTTCAATTATAATTCCTTACTAGAATCAAATACTAATTAGTAGCTTTACACATTTGTAAAATAGCTGCCATTATTTGTAAGCTCTACCAAAAATTTTAGTGCTTTAATATATTCCCAAAGCTATTAGCACAACTACTAATTAGACTATTGGAGTGCTCATTTGTGCACAGAAATATAAAAGAGGATTTCATGAAGATACATTCCTTTTTGCTATTTTATAGTTCACATACTTTCAATTAAAAAAAGATTAGAGATAAATGGGTTTCCCAATTATGAAAATTTTATGCTGTAATAAAGAAGTATATTTAGAAAAGAAATTGCATTGTGAAAGTGCTGCTTCAATATAAATAGAAAAGTGGATAATGGGGCATTTTTGTGTGCTGCATAAAAATATATTGTGTGATTGCAGTCAATGAGAGGAGGTATACTGGCCTCTTCTAAATATAGTTTATGATATTGACATACGTGTATCTTATAAGATAAAGTCAGAAACATTTGACTCCACTACAGAATCACCCTGAATTTCTGTAAAAAATATTTTCAGAATTATTTATCTTCCTTTCACTAAAAGAATTTTTCCCATGACTCAATTCAGCTTCATAATATACAGTGATTCTGACATTCTGTTGGCTTTCAAATGGCATTACTGTATCTTACCAGCTTAAAATTAGCTTACTGTCAGTCTGTTAATGGGATGCTGTGAGGATATCACTGAAACCAGAGATGCACTAGGGAAGTACCAAACGTTTTGATTTTTTTTTTTTCTTATTGCTGCTATGTTATTACCTCCAACACAGATATTAGTCAAAGGCTAAGAAATGTCAACCTTTTATCATCAATCCATATATTATCAAATCTAAGCTTTAAAAGTAGTATGATGATAAATCATTAAAGGCATAATACATACAGATGAGGTACATCTGTGAGCATTTGGTTGTTATAAAAATAGAGGAAGAAATATTTCATTTGTTATGGTTTTATTACAGTTTTATTTAACAACTATTTAAAGAAAAAGCAAAGATCTAACTGAGCACTCAAATTACTATGAATTGTATTAATTCTAGATTTGTGACTCTGAGACTCAATTTTGTCTGTTAGCTGTCAACACTACATAAGCCACAAATACCAATCTCTCCATTCATTTGTGTTGTGTATTTAAAAGTTAAGGTTTCTTTTGTTTTTAAAAATCTACTGAATTTCAATTAAAGAAAACACTACACATGCTTCCAAATATCTAACAGTTACATATAAAGAAATAATGTCATATGTTAATAATTTTAAATTATTGTGAATATTATTCAGGATATCATGTATTATAAAAGAGCAATTTGGAAGAACAGAAAAGAGAGCTTTGCTTCTACATTCACTTTTTAAGAATGTTAAAGAACATAACAATTTATAGATAATATTAACATTTGTGGCATTAGTTGATTAGTCAATGTCTACATGTTATTAGGTAATCATATTTTTCTAGCACTACCATAATTTAATGTTTTCAACAAATGTGTTATACATTAGAGTGCTCTAGTTATTTATCAAAAGCAACAGCTTAGCAGAATATTGATTGGCACAAAACATTAATCCTTTGCAGATGAAAAAGATGACCTGCTTATTGGTTAATTAGTACAAGATGGCCACAGTCTTAGTTTTCATCCCCAAAAACTGACACTAATGTAAGATTCATATGAAAATGATTTATTAAGGAGTTTCTTTAGTTGAAAGATGGTAGAAAAGTAAAGCCTCAGGAAGGAAAGGAAGCTAAAGCAGCATGGAAGTCAACTTAGACTCGCTATAGTAGGGAAGAAATCTAAAAGCAGCTCTATAGACCGTGAAGTTCTGTTCACACCTCCGAGTTGTTTCCATTAAGAGAAGACGGAGATAGTACATTAA
Source organism: Alouatta palliata (assembly GCA_004027835.1). Lineage (NCBI taxonomy): Eukaryota > Metazoa > Chordata > Mammalia > Primates > Atelidae > Alouatta > Alouatta palliata. The sequence goes on from PVKV010002981.1 coordinate 21,478, forward strand.
TTATTAATCTCCAGTCATTTTTTTCAACAGCTGTAATAAAGTGGTGGAAAAGTGTTATTCAGGAGCTCTTTGTGTCCACAAGTAAAATAGGTCCCAGTATCCCGGGGTAAGTCCATCAACACAAAGAACCAAGTGTTGGTGATTGAAGAGGACTATGATAGGGGAGAGCGGTAGTAGAATATGCTGAGTCACTTTGGAACACTCCAAGTTTTGAAGTTTTGTTTTGTTTTGTTTTGTTTGTTTGTTTTCTTTAGAGACAATTTATGTTGTTTTTTTTTTACAATTACTATTGTTAACAATTGTCAATTAGGGACTATAATTTCAGTAAGCATGTTTTTATAATGATTATTAAGTAAAAGTATAAATCAGTATTTAAAAATCTCAAAATTCACAGAAAAACAACTTTCCATGTGTAGGAAATTCAAATATTGCTCAAGTAAATGCTACTTTTTTCTTACTCAATTTTGAAGTAAAAAAACAAAGTATTCACATATTTGGAATCCTGAAATTATTCTAAATACCGTATGAGAGTAATTTAACAATTTAACTTAACTGTTATTAATTTGCATAAAAACTTATTGAGCATGATAAGGTAACATCATATTTAATGTAGAAATAAAATATATTGCCCAAGTTTGGGAACTAAGAAAAATGTCCAGTCTTATAATACCACTCGTACTGGGTTTCCTGGAAAGTGAAATGAGGCAAGAAAAAAACTCATACAGATGAAGGTTTTAAAATGTATTTTAAAATATAAAATGATTTATTTGGGGACAGCAGAATTTTTACATCAAAAATATAAATAATACTGTTTCTTTTTCTCCACATCCTCTCCAGAATCTGTTGTCTCCAGAATTTTTAATGATCACCATTCTAACTGGTGTGAGATGGTATCTCAACGTGGTTTTGATTTGCATTTCTCTAGTGATCAATGATTACGAGCACTTTTTCATATGCTTGTTGGCCACATAAATGTCTTCTTTTGAAAAGTGTCTGTTCCTCTCCTTCACCCACTGTTGAATTGGTTTGTTTGTTTTTCTTGTAAATCTGTTTTAGTTCTTGGTAGATTCTGGATATTAGCCCTTTGTGAGATGGGTAGATTGCAAAAATTTTTTCCCATTCTGTTGGTTGCCACTTCACTCTAACGATTGTTTCTTTTGCTGTGCAGAAGCTCTTAAGTTTAATTAGGTCCCATTTATCTATTTCAGCTTTTGTTGCCAATGCTTTTGGTGTTTTAGTTGTGAAGTCCTTGCCTATCCCTATGTCCTGAATGGTGTGGCGTAGGTTTTCTTCTAGGGTTTTTATGGTTTTAGGTCTTATGTTTAACTCTTTAATCCATCTACAGTTAATTTTTGTATAAGGTGTAAGGAAGGGGTCCAGTTTCAGCTTCCTGCATATGGCTAGCCAGTTTTCCCAACACCATTTATTAAACAGGGAATTCTTTCCCCATTGCTTGTTTTTTTTTGGGTTTGTCAAAGATCAGATAGTTGTAAATGTGTGGCATTGCTTTCGAGGCCTCTGTTCTGTTCTGTTCCATTGCTCTATATCTCTGCAACAGTACCATGCTGTTTTGATTACTGTAGCCTTGTAGTATAGTTTGAAGTCAGGTAGCATGATGCCTTCTGCTTTGTTCTTTTTGTTTAATATTGTCTTGGTTATGCAGGCTCTTTTTTGGTTCCATATGCAGTTGAAAGTGTTTTTTTCCAGTTCTGTGAAGAAGGTCAATGGTAGCTTGATGGGAATAGCATTGAATCTATAAATTACTTTGGGAAGTATGGCCATTTTCACAATATTAATTCTTCCTAAAGTTAGTTCAACCACTATGGAAGACAGTGTGGTAATTTCTCAAGGATCTGGAAATACAAATTCCATTTGATCCAGGAATCACATTACTGGATATATACCCAAAAGATTATAAATTGTTGTGTTGTAAAGACGCATGCACACGTATGTTCATTGCAGCACTGTTTACAATAGGAAAGACCTGGAACCAACCCAAATGCCCATCAATGATAGACTGGACACAGAAAATGTGGCAAATATACACCATAGAATACTATGCAGCCATAAAAGGGATGAGTTTGTGTCCTTCGTAAAGACATGAATGAATCTAGAAACCATCATTCTCAGCAAACTGACACAAGAACAGAAACCAAACGCTGCATGTTTGCACTCATAGGCAGGTGACGAACAATGAGAACACTTGGGCACAGAGAAGGGAACAACACTCTCTGGGGTAGGTTGAGGGGTGGAGGGGAGAGAAGGGAAGGGACAGCAGGGGGTGGGGGAGATGGGGAGGGATAACACCAGGAGAAATGCCTGATGTAGGTGACGGGGTGGGGGGATGGAGACAGCAAACCACTATGGCGTGTATGTACCTGTGCAACTGTTCTGCAGGATACAGGATGTGCACATGCACCCCAGAACTCAAAGTACAATTTAAAAAAAAGAATATGAAAATATATATATATGTAAATAATATGCAAAAAGTTATCAAAATTGTGAAGCAAATTTATTAAGATCAGAGGCCACATGATCAATACAATATTAAAAATCAATTGCATTTATATATCCCGGCATCAATTGAATATAAAAACAATGTACTTATAAAAGCATAGAAACAGAAAACAATAATAACGTGCAAGAACTTTACACCCAAAATTTTAAAACCTTTCAGAGACTTTATTAAAAAAAAATCAAGTTAAGAGATGTATTATCTGCTATTGATGAAAAGATTATATTCATTAAAAATCATTTCATATAAGAAAGAAACCTCAACCAACCCGCCTGGTATACTCAGAAAACAATAAAAATTTTTCAAGTGTTCATTTAACTGAAAAATCTGACAATATTGAATAATAAAGTGGTTCTCTAGTGTGCATATTTGATAACTTAGTCTTTGTTACTGAATTTCAAGAAATTTAAAAATATTTATTTAGACAACTTGAATTTCTTTGGTTCCCTCTTCCAAATAGTTTTCATTTTTTAAATGTTATTTTTCCAAAAAAGCTAACTGTTATCAAGTTTCAGATTGAACTACATTGTGCCAATTTACCAGATTCTGAATTCATATGGCTGATATTCTATCACTGGGTTTTTACTTTTAGCTTATAAAATGTTATAGTCTGAATTATCAGCATTTATAATATTTATATAGATGTAGCAAGTTATCATAATATGCCTGATATATGCAGATTTTCCTTTATTGTATATGATATTGAAGTTAAGCAAAGAAGAAAAACACATTTTCTCTTCTCCAAGCAGCAGTGCCCTGTTTTTTTGCTTTATTTCTTTAAATCTTTTCCTTAATTTAATAATTTATCCTGTTAAATATTCAAGAAATAATATTTTCTTGAATCCATCTTGATTCAATCACTTTGCAGTGATACTGATGAGAGGTACTAGTTGTGGCTGTCTCTACTACAGAGTTCAAAGTCCCTTTACCTTTACCTTTGCTTTCCATATCTTTCCACAGTGAACCTATTTCTAATTCTAAAATCAGGATGATACCCTAACACACTATCTATGCTGAATTCTGCTTTATTTTCATTAAAGCGACTTGAATTTTAATTCATGGAGTAGAAAATTAATTCTGTTCTGGAAATTATGAATCCTCACTTCAAATATTCTCCTTTAAATTGATTTTATGTATCAGTATACAATCTTCCGTTTCACACTAAAAATGTAGTTTATTGAGTTGTATCTACAATACACTGCAAGTTTTGAAAATGTAAAGTTGGATATGTTTCTACTTTTTTATTCACCCATTAAATTATCAACACCATCAAGATAATTAACATATTAACAACCCAAAACGTGCACTTGTGTAAAACTTTGAAATCCTGTTTTCCAATTGTGCTTGTCTCCACATCCCAGGAAAATAACTGAACTGCTTTCTGACTGTGTAGATTAATTAATGAACGAGTGTATACCTATTTTTTATCTGGCATCGTTTATGTAGCATGATTATTTTTGGATTCATCCATTCTTTTGCATGCATTAATAGGTTCTTTTTATTTTTTCTGAGTACTATTCTATTATATGGCTCCACCAAATGTGTAAATATATTTACCTTTTGTGTTGTTTCAAGTTTCAGACTATTTCAAATATATAGAACATTTGTGTACTGTTTTTGTGTTTGGACTTATGCTTTAATTTCTCTTGGGTAAATCTCAGAGTTCAGTATGAGCAATATACTAAAGTGTGATAAATTTTCAAGAAATAAAAGATGTTTGCAAAGTAGTTGCATGATTTTTAACTCCCACGAATATTGCATGAGAATTTCAATTGTTCCAGATCCTTGCCAAACTCAGGCATAATCGTCTCTTGATTTGAAGATTCTGTAACAGATCAGTAGTGATAACTCATTGTACAGTAATTTGCAATCACCTAATGATTATGTGAATATCCATTAATAAATTTTATGAATTATTTTCAATATTTGTCAGTGTATATATTCTTTTTTTAGTTTTTGTTTTTATATGGTTTTGTTTGTTTTCTTGAGTTATGAGAGTTCTTTTGATATTCTGGATATGTCTGCTATTTCATATGTTAATTTATAGTTTGTGGCTTATCTTTTATCATCCTTAAGAATGTTTTTTGAAAAGCAAAATTCGTAATTTTGGTGAGGTCTGCTTTATCAAGTTCATTTTTCTTTTACCATTCTTTTGTTTTTCTTTTACCATTCTTTTGGTAATGTATCTAAGAAATTTTGCTTTACTCATGTTCCAAAATACTTTCTTCTATTTTTTATTCCTAAAAATTTTATAATTTGATGTTTTTAAATTTAGTCTGTGACTAATAGAGTTAAAATTTTAAAGATATAAAGATATGGAGTTTTTTTTAATCTAATTATTACACCATAATTTGTAGAAAAATGTTTCTTTATCATTAAATTGCTTTTGTACTTTTTTATTGTTATTATTATCACACTTTTTTTTTTTTGAGATGGAGTCTTGCTCTGTAGCCCAGCTGGAGTGCAGTGGTGCTATCTTGGCTCACTGTAACCTGGACACCCAGGTTCAAGCAAGTCCCCTGCCTCAGTCTCCCAAGTAGCTGGGACTACAGGTACGCATCACCCTGTCCAGCTAATTTTTTGTATTTTTTAGTAGAGACGGGGTTTCATCGTGTTGACCAAGATGGTTTCCATCTCCTGACCTTATGATCCGCTCGCCTTGGTCTCCCAAAGAGCTGGGATTACAGGCGTGAACCACCATGCGTGGCCTATTACTATCAAAATATTTTAAGTTCTGGGGTACTTGTGCAGAAAATGCAGGTTTGTTACATAGGCTTCTCTGCTTTTATATAAAATCAATTGGTCATATATAAGTAAGTTTCTTTATCTAAAATCAATTGGCCATATATAGGTAAGTTTCTTTCAGAACTCTATTCTGTCCCATGCCATTGATCTATTTGTGTAATTTTATGCTGACTCTTCCATTTTAATTATTGTAGCTTTACAGTTGAGGTAGAGTCAGTCTTCCAACTGTATACATATATTTCAAAGTTATTTTTGCTTCTTAGGTTTTTTGTTTTTACATATGAATTTTGGAATCATATTGTCAAATTAAAAAAATAATAATTGGGATTTGGGTTGGAATCGTGTTGAACCTACGGATCAATTTTTGGATGATTAATATTTTAAACATATTGAGTCTTCCAATGCCTTAATAAGATATAAATCTAATTTACATAGGTCCTCTATAATTTTGTTCAGCAAAGTTTTATAGTCTTCAGTGTAAGTTATGCATACCTTTTTTCAAATTTATCCCTAATGATTTCAAGAATTTCTAAAACTTCAACTGTAAATAATTTTTCTATGTACACTACAGAAATGTAATTAGTTTATGTATATTTAGTTTTGTTGTTGTTGTTGTTTTTGACTCTGTCTCCCAGGCTAGAGCGTAATAGCACGATCTTCACTCACTGCAACCTCCACTTCTTGGGTTCAAACTATTCTCCTGTCTCAGCCTCCTGCGTAGCTAGGATTGCAGGTACCCACCACCACATCTGGCTAATTTTTGTATCTTTAGTAGAGACAGAGTTTCACCATGTTGGTCAGGCAGGTCTTGAACTCCTGAGATCAGGTGATCCACCTGCCTTGGCCTTCTAAAGTGCTGGGATTACAAGTGGGAGCCACTGCACTGGTCTGAATATGAGTTTTGTATCTTTAAAATTTGCTAAACTTTCTTAATCTGAGCAACTTTAAGCATTCCTTAACATTTTTTTCTATATAAAAATATGTGTTTTCTGATTTAGTACAATTTTAATACTTACTTTTCAATCTAGATGCACATAATTTATTTTCTTGCTTAACTGTACCTAGCTAGACCCTCTAGTAAAATGTTAACTTGAACTAATCAGTCCTTGATCCTGGGGGGAGAAGTCTTTAAGCTTTCACTATTAATTATGTTAGCTATATGTTTTTCTTAGATACCATTTATCAGCCCTCTAGATGTGAGGTTTTCTGATTGGTTTGTTTAAAACAAACTGATACTGGATTTTTATTTTTTCCATACACTGTGATTATCATATGGATTTATTCTGTTCTCTGATAATATTGTGAATCATATTAATTGGTGTCATATTCCTGGGATATCCTATTCCTGGGATAAACTTCCAAAACTAAAATGCAAAGAGAAAAGAAATAGGGGAAGAAAAACCCTCAGCATGTTCAAGAACTGTGGAACAATTTCAAAATGTGTAACGTAAATGTATTTGAAAATTATATACCACAGGAAGAGAAAGAACAGATATAATAGAAGAAATAAATGAAGCAATATAATTGAGCATTGTTCCAAATTAATAACAGATACCAATCCACAGATCTAGGAAGCTCAGAAAACACCAAAGGAAAATACCAAAAAATAGGCATATCATATTCCAACTGCAGAAAACCCAAATAAAATAAATTTTGAAAGAAGTCTGAGCAAAAGACCAAAAATATTACCTCTAGAGGAACAAGAAAAAGGTTGTTGGACACTTTTTAGAGAATTCTACAAAGGCAACAAGAGAATAAAGTAAAATATTTAAACCACTTAAAGAAAAAGAAATACTGACCTAGAATTCTGTAGCCAACAAAGTAACCTTTCAAATATGAAGGAGCTATAAAGATTTCCTCAGACAAAATATGAGAAAATTTTGTACCAGTAAATCATTCAGAGAGGAAAAAAATAATATGTCAGAAACTTGAATCTATATAAAAAGGGGAAAAGCGTTGGAGAAAGAATAAATAAATTTTTATAAAAAATTATTTTTTTTAATCCATAATTGATCTAATAGAAAACTGTTTGAAATAATAATAGCAACAATGTATTTTGGATTGTATCCTATGGACGGATTAGTATGATTAATCATAGCAATATTAAGATGGATAGGAGGGAGGAATTCATAAAATTCTAGTGCAAGGTACCTGCAGTTACCCTGAAGAGGTACAGCATTGTCTGACACTTTAAATGTGGATGGCCTTAATAATAAGTTAAAAACCAGAGATTGCCAGCTTGGTTAAAAAACAAACATCCAACTGCATGACTTCTACAGTAAAACCACTCTTTTTTTGGAGATGGAGTCTTACTCTGTCTCCAGACTCGAATGCAGTGGTGCAATCTTGGCTCACTGCAACCTCCGCCTCCCGAGTTCAAGCTATTCCCCTGCCTCAGCCTCCTGAGTAGCTGGGACTACAGGTGTGTGCCACCATGCTTGGCTAACTTTTTGTAAATATTTGTTGTAAAATAAATATGCACAGATCGCTGAAAAATTTCAAAACATTTGAAAAATGCTTCTAGATGATATGGGATAAAAGATGAAATCTAAAGAGAAGTTGTGAAATATTCTAAACTAAATGAAGAATGAAATTATACTGTCTCAAAATTTATAGGCTGCAGTAAAAGCAGTAAATAAAGAGAAATCTGTAGCACTAAATACATATATTATGAAAAAGGAAGATTTAACATCAATAATCTAAACTTTCACGTTAGGAAATTAGAATAATAATAATTAAATCTAAACTTAAGACAATATAAATAAATTGATTTGTTTTAGAGAGTCCTACCAATAAAAAGAAGAGAAAATGCATACTACTGTAATAGAATTAAAGTATAAGAATACTTATTCTGTGGAAAATAAAGTAATAAAAAATTATTTTGGACAATGCCATATCTACCATTTTGATAACCTAGATGCAATAGATCAGTTTCTTAAAAGACACGAACTACCGTAACTAAATGGAGAAACAATAGATAATCTGTATAGGCTTACGTCTACCAAAGAAATTGAATCAATTATTAATAACCTTCTAAACAAAAAACACTAGCCCCAATGCTTTCAATGCTAACTTCTACCAAACAAGAAAGAAAGAAATGGTAAAAATTCTTTATAGTCTCTTCTAGATAATGGAATTGAAGGGAACACATCACAATTAACTTAATGAAGCAAATATTATCCTCAGAAAGGCAGATAAAGACCTTACAAGAAGGGGCAAAGGAAATGGAGAGTTGCTGTTCAATTGATGTAAAGTTTCAGTTGTGCAAGATGAGCTTATCTACAGTATTGGGTCTATAGTTAACGATACTGTACTGTGTGCTTAACAATTTGTTGAAAGTAGATGTCATGTTAAGTGTTCCTATCACCAAAGGAGGGAACAACAGGGAAATGTGTGGAGGTGATGAATATGACTATTAATTTTGGTGTGGGTTTCAAGAGTGTCTGTATATATCCAAACTCATCAAATCATATAATGTAACATGTGCACATTTTGACAATCAATTTTACCTCAATAATTCTGTTTAAGAAGATGCCATTATAAAAAGACAGAGGAAAATGTTACGGACCAACACCTTTAAGGAATGTGTATGACAAAACCCTTAACAAAATATTAGCAATTTGAATTGAAAATTATATTTAAAACTATACACCACAACAAAGATAGATTTATTCCAAGTGTTCAAGGCTGGTCTAACATTTGCACATTAATTAATACAATATGTTACATCAACTAAATTTATAAAAACTTAGGCAGAAAAACAATGTGACAAAATCCCATAGTCATTCCTGATAACAACTCTCAGCAAACTAAAAATAAAGAAGAAATTCCTTAATTTGATATAGAACATCTTCTGTAAAAGCCTAACATCAGAGACAAGGTAAGAATATTATTTATGTAAACTATCATAGTGGAAGTAGTAATTAATGTGATAAAATAAGAAAATAAAAAGATATATGTACTGGTGAGAAATAAATAAAGGTATCTTCTTCACAGATGACATGATAGTCTATGCAGAAAATTTCAAAGAACAAAAATAAACTTCTATCAAACAATAACAGGAAGAACTTAGGATAATAAGTTAATATACAAAAGACAAGTACTTCCCTATGTAGCAGCAATGAATATTTCAAATGTGAAATTAAAAACACAATACTATTTATTTGCACCCCAATAATATAAAATATTCATGTATAAATCCAATAAAACATGCATAAGATCTTTATGTGGAAAACTATAGAATTCTGATCAAATAAATTTCAAAAAATCTAAACAGAAGAAAACATTCTATGTTCATGGACAGGAAAAATCAATATTGTTGTCAGTTCTTCCCAACTTAGACTCAACTATAAACTCAATAAAATCAAACCTAAAATGTCATCAAATTATCTTGTGTATATTGGCAAACTGATTCTATACTTTCTATGGAAAGTGAAAGATCTACAATAAACAACATAATACTGAAAAAGAAAGTCAGAGAACTGACACTATCTGAGTTAAATAATTATGGTAAAACTACAGTAATAAAGACAGTTTTATTATGAAAAATATATAAATATCCATGGAAAAGAATATAACTCAGAAAAACACTCAGAAATAATTTACTGATCTTAGAAAAGCATCAAAGACAATTTAGTGCAAATGAGTATATGAAAAAATTACAGTAACATATATTACTAAGACATTGCAAGTTGAAACACCATTAAAAGACCACAGCACACCTATTGGAACGGCAAAACTGCTGATATCAAATGCTGGCAAGGACGTGGAGTAAAGGAAATCTTATTCATCACTAATGGAAAGGGAAATGGTTGAGGTAATTTGGAAGAGAGTTTGACAGTTTCTTAAAAAGCTAAATAAAGATAGCTGTATTACACCAATTCAATTGAATTGAAAGTGTATCTTCATGCAAAAACCTGCACATAATTATTTATAGCAGATCTATTCATAAATACTCTTCCCCCAAACTGAAAGCAACCAAAATTCTCTTTAATAGCTGAATGGGTAAACAAATTGATGCTTCCATACAACCAAATATTTTTCAGTGATAAAAAGAGATGAGCCATTAACCCATGGAAAGATGTGGAAAAACCTTAAATGCATAAGTCGAAGAAGCTAGTCTGAAAAGTCTGCACACTCCATGATTCCAAATGTGTGATATTATGAAAACCAAAAGTACAGATGCATTCAAATGTGTATGGGTTACCAGGAATCAGTAGATGAAGCACAGGTATATTAAGAATAATGAAGTGATTTCGAAGAAGACTCTAAGTATGGATACACAACATTTGTGAAAACGCATAGAATGGTACAACACAATGAGTGAACCTCAAACTATAGACTTTAGTTAACGATAATGTACCAATATTAGTTCATTAATTGTGAGAGATGTACAAAACTAATATAAACTGATACAAACAGGAAAAAAATGTGTGCAGGGGAAGGGACATATGTGGAAATTCTCCACTAGCTGTAAATCTTTTTTTGTGGTAAATCCACAATTTCTAAAAAACAAAGCTTAAACTAAGGAGCAACAAAAGGCTCTTAAGGCAGTATTTCCAGTTCATAGGTAATTTGGCTTTGTCATCACCTATATTTATATCTAAAGCAATCATTAACATATAAAAATCAACAGAAATGTTTAGTAGAATTCACACGTATTTCAAGTAATGTGTTCATTTCACTAAGTTTTCAGTGTATGACATAAACTTCATAATCTTTTATCCTTTTTATATCTTAGTGATGTCTTCTCATTCATAACACTGAACATTTCTGTCTCTTTTCCTTTTCCTAATTTCTTGAAGAACCTGAGGCCTTTACTTGAGATCTTTCATTTTTTAATGTAGATATTATTGCTATAGGTTTTTCTCTAAGTACCTCCTTTTATGTAGCTACAGCTTACAAATTTTGATATGGTGTTTTTTAATTTTCATTTGGTTCCAAATTATTTGAAATTATACTTCTATATCTTAATTGACCTATTAATCATGTAGAAGCAGCTAAGTTTCATCTATTTCAACATTTTCCAGTTACTTTTTCATTATTAATTTCAAATTTAATTACATTGTGGTCAGATACTTTGATTGCTTGAATCTTTAGAAATGCACTGAGATATTTATGGCATGGAATATAGTCTATCTATGTGAACTTAAAAAGATTTTCTATTCTGCTGCTGTTGAGTAAAGTGTGCTACAAATGTTCATTAGGTAAAGTTGATTAATAAGTGTTGTTTAGATATCCTATATTGTCACTAATTTTCTATATGCTAGGTTTATAAAATATTGAGAAAATGGTTTTTAAATCTGAAACTCAAATTTTGAATTTGCCTTTTTCTCCTTACAGGTCATCAGTTTTTGCATCAAGTATTTTGAATCTCTGATATTGAGTACATATGTGTTTAGAATTCTAGCTTACTGGTGTATGAACCTCTTTATCATTAGAAAATGACATAATTTAAAAATCATAGTAACATTGTTTTATCTGATATTAATGTAAGTACTCCAGTTCTTTTAATTAGTGTATGCATATTTTATATTCTGCCCTTTTACATTTAATATATTGTTATTTTTGTATTTAAAGTGAGTTCTTTTTTTGTGGGTGGCATACAATTAAATCACTATTTAAACATACCATTTTGCTGTTGGTTTTCTATTTCCTTATCTGTTCTTTGTTTCTTTTTCATCCATTTTTTAAGGATAATTGGGTAAATTTTATGATTCCATTTTATCACATTTATTGACTTATAAGCCATAATTCTTTACATTTTTAGTGCTTGCTTTAAAGTATACGTAATTAACTTACTACAATCTACCTTTAAAATATAAATACACATAAAATGTTAATAATACTTAAACAATATTATATTTCTTCAATATAGTATAACAACCACACACCAAAATACTTACACTTTTCCCTCCCAGGCTTGGTACTAATGTTACCTTACAGGCTTTTTTCCTACATCAGTTATTAATACTATAAAATATGGTTAGTATATGATTTTTAACATTTACTATCTTATAATGAAATTTAATTACTTAAAAAAGAGTCTTTACATTGATTTCTATAGTTTCCATATTCTCGTATTTTTTTCATTTCAGATATCATAGTTTTCATTGCTGGAAATTTGGTTTCTTTGTATGTGAGTGGTTTTACTTAACATATTCAATTTTTTCTTCATCTTCTTAAACATAGGGAATAGGCATAAAAACTGTTCTTAGTTCGACCATTGTGGAAGACAGTGTGGCGATCCCTTAAGGATCTAGAAGTAGAAATTCCATTTGACCCGACAATCCCATTAGTGATATATACCCGAAAGATTATAAATCATTCTATTATAAAGACACAGGCACCTGTACGCTCATTGTGGCACTGTTTAAAATAGCAAAGACTTGGAACCAACCCAAATGCTCACTGTTGACAGACTGGGCAAGGAAAATGTGGCACATATACACCATGGAATACTATGCGCCATAAAAAACAATGAGTTCATGTCCTTTGTAGGGACGTGGATGAAGCTGGAAACCATCATTCTCAGCAAACTGACACAGAACAGAAAATCAAACACCACATGCTCTCACTCATAGATGGGAGTTGAACAATGAGAACACATGGACACAGGGAGGGAAGTATCACACACTGGGGTTTGTTGGGGGGCACTAGGGGAGGAACAGCAGGGGATAGGGAGGTTGGGGAGACATAATATGGGGAGATGGGCATATGGAGGTAGCAAACCACCGTGCCATATATGTACCTATGCAACAATACTGCATGATCTGCACACGTACCCCAGAACCTAAAGTACAATTAAAAAAACAAACAACAAAAAAAAAACCTCGTCCTTATCCACAAGGCTACTCAATATAGACTCAATCAGAAGAAAATTGTTTCGTGTAATTGAAGTTAGTTCTATTATTTAATAGTTCAAGAAAAATTACTTTTTAGACCAACTTTTTCAAAAAGGTGTAGCAATTATAATAAAAATATTTAAAGACAATAAAAAAAATGTTCTTATGCCCTTGACTACTGATTCTATCACTTGTAGTTTTTAAAATTATTTTTATTTAAGTTCTTGGATGTGTTTAAGATATTTTAAATGGATTGATCCTTTCAAATATTGTTTTTAAGCTTTGTTATGTGATATCAGAGCATCTTTGTTCCATAATAAATATTGTTTATTCTCTGCCTACTGAAGCAAGGGTGCTTTTAGTATTCCTACTAATGTCACTTGAATTATAAAACATCAAGTCTAGCAGTTGGAAATAGTCTAGTCATGTCGGACTCTAGAGATTCTTCTGTCTAATCCTTTTGGGGTAATTATTTATTTGGCTATGGGTTATTTCTACACATGTACGAATTTGTTAGCATTCACCAGAGTATTCAAAATGTAGCTCTATACAGGTCTACTAAATTCTCTGTGAACTTCTTTCCACTTCATTAATCAGCCCTGTACATTGTAGCCACCTTGGTTTTCCACACTCCAAGCTTTGCCTCCACAACTCTCAGGAAATGTTAGACTTTGCTGATGCTCTCTCTTTCTTCATTACAACCTAGAAATTTCCTCTGGGCAGTAAGCTGTAGAACTTATCCTATTTGTTGTCCGTCACTCGGTGATCACTGTCCTTGGATACCTGATCCTCAGTGTCTTGAGTGACCATATATTTATATATTTTGTCCATTTGTTAATTGTCATTGTTACTGGGGTTCTCTAAAGTGTTATGTTAAATCTGTTCTCTGTTACACTCTCTTTACCATAAGTGAAAATACTATTCTGTAAATTTTGTTTGTCTAATTTTCAAGATTAAAAACAGAAAAAAATAATCTCTATAATAAGATTTTAATCTCCAGTATGCTACTGCAATGTATTTAAATTTTTCTATTTGTGAACTGAATCCTTCTTTGGGTTTCATGGCAGACAGCACAAATTGTCGAATAACCTTTAGAATTATTTTTCTTCTTTTCACATGATCACTCTCACTTATTTCACAGTGGCCAGAAATAGATATGTGTTAGTTAGTGATTTCATGAAAGTTTAAATATTTTCCTAGTACATCATGTACCTGCACTTCATGGATGTGATCTGTTTCTAGCCAATATGACTTGAAGGGAAGATAATATGAGAGCTTATGGGAAAAGTGGTGATCCTCATTAAAATTAGATGCATAGTTTATAAGTAGAAACTCTCCAACTTCTTTCTTTTGGCAATACTTGTATGTGAGCATGATGCTGGCAGAAGCTATGAATATCTTGAAATCCTAAGAAGACAAACATGAGATAAAAACAAAAACATGAAGATAACAGAGTTGAGAATTGTAAGGAACCAGTGTTCTCACTGAATTTGTTATTAAATTAACCTTCTTTTGATTTACAATAGTTGTACTTGATGTCATATCAAAACGCAATTACAAAAACCCAGTTATTTAAACTTGATCATCAAGATTTTGACTGAGAATGATTCCAGAGTTGATAAGACATTAATATTCTCAGTCCTTCATATTTCAGGCTTGGTACTGGAATGGTAAAATATTCCAACCACAAGTAGTCTTGTCATCATTAAGAGTAAAAAAAATAATAATTGGTATTTTGTTACATGCAACTAAAAGCATCAGACGTGACAAGTCCTTATATATTATAATACAATGATTAGAACATAATATAATTGTCTCTTGATTATAAACCCATGGAAGACAGAAATCTTGTCTTGTTTTTAAATACGTTATATGCTTATCACACATTATGTTTCATTATTTTGATATGTATGATGAATTCAATGGTGAAGAGCCCATAGACCCTGTCATTAGAGAGTTACATTTAATTGCTCTAAATATCATGTGTCTTTCAATGGGCTTAGCGAATATTGATGTTTCATCTGATAATATATTGAGTATTACAACATTTGTTGTCTAAAATAAATTATAGCAAAAATGTTGCCTATAGCAAGAACTTATATTACCCTAAAATAAAATTAAAGCACTTATGTCATGTCTGATATCATACCAATATTTAATTCACATTATCATAAAATCATATTTAATTTAATGTGTAATTATTTTTTAAAGCATTGAAGAGAAAACAACTGAATAATATTTTACCAAATTTTCTTCTTATTGCATATGATTAAAAAGTTTTATTTAAACAATAGATTTGACAACAAATGCAGAGTTTCAAAGTCACTGATTAAGCCAGTTTAAAACAAGCATAATATGTGAAAATAATACTGTTAAATTGTCTGAAATTAGAGTATTTGGTGGAAAAAATGTAAACAACATTATACAAAGTGACATAAGTTTAAGAAGAATTAATTTCAAAAAGGCTGATTTTAAGAAAAGATCTCTTCTAATTTTGAAGAACAACAGATTCTCATCAGATAAATACATCTCATTAAAATAAAAAGCATGATTTTGCATTTATTATAATGAGACTTTTCTATGTGGGATTCGTTTTATTATGATATGGGATAAAGGGAATTTTCATATGAAGTACAATTTAGAACTTACACATGGTGTTAATTTTCTTATCTTAATGGAAACGGTAATAATTTTTAGAAGTGTATGTTGAGCAGACCTAATCCAAAAATTCAAAATCTAAAATGCTCCAAAATATGAAACTTTTTAAGTGCTGATATGATGTCACAAGTGAAAAATTATACACCTGGCCAGACATAATGGATTGCAGACAAAAGGCAACACATCTCATTCGGTGTCCCCAAGTGAAAAACGACCTTCCCAAGCCCCTTCACTTCTCATGTATCTGTTCTCTTTATGCCCATATTTCTTCATGCAAGCACACTCACAAAGGATAATAAAATGGCATGTGTGCAGGCTGGGCATACCCACAGCAAGTTCCCCACAATGCCTTCCATGGGGCCAAGACCAATGTATACTATACTGAGTTCTTCTGCTTATTCTATGCCTGGTGATATAAAGACACTATTGAAAATGTCACAAAGGCCTGCAGAAATCTCTATGGGTAATAGTTATAAGAAAAGTAGAAAGAAAAGTATGTTTATTTTTAGCACAGATCATTTTCCCAGTTAAGCTGTTGAGAAAAATGGACTGCAGTGAAAATGTGTATAAGGTATATATGAAAAATAAATTAATTTCTTGTTTAGATTTGGGTTCCATCCCTAAGACAGCGTATTATGTGCACGTAAATATTGCAAAATCCAAAATAAATAAATAAATAAATAAATAAATCCAAAATCTGAAATGCTTCTGGTCCCAAGTATCTCAGATAAGGAATGTTAAACTTGTATCAGTGTCATAATGCAACAGTCAGGGTCCTGGCAGGAAACAGAGGGCACATTCAAATGAGATTATTTAAGGGAGATTAATAAAGAGATTCCTTGTGGGCTGGCATGGTGGCTCCTGCCTGTAATCCCAGCAGTTTGGGAGACCAAAGCAGGAATTTCACCTGAGGTCATGAGTTCAAGACCAGACTGATCAACATGGTGAAACCCCATCTCTACTAAATACGCAAAAATTAGCCAGGCATGGTGGCATGTGTCTATAATCCTAGCTACTTGGAAGGCTGAGGCAGGAGAATCTCTTGAACCCAGGAGGCAGAGGTTGCAGGGAGTCCAGGTCACACCATTGCACTCCAGCCTGAGCAACAGGAGTGAAACTCCATCTCAAAAAAAAAAAAAAGATTCTTTATGAAACTGAATCCAGGATTTAGGAAAAGCCACAAAGGATGGTGAAAGATCCAAGGAGAGTAAATTCCTGGAGTCATTACTAGCCCTGAAACTAAAAGACAGTAAGAAAGGATTACCTAAACCTAAAGAGATAATTATATAAACAGATCCCTAAAGTAGGTGTCCTTCAATTTCTCTTGAGTATACAACATATTTATTCAAGTATTCATTTGTTCTTTATTATTTCACAAAGAATATTGTAGTGATTAGAGTTGAATATGCAGGAATCAATTTTATAAACTTGAACCAGGTCAGAAATATAAATTTTGAAGGAAAAAGTAATTTTATTTAGAAATAATGATAAATGGTATTATAATGATTCATTATTATAATTACTGTATTTGTTAAAAATAAAAAACATAATTAGACCTTCTTATAAAAATATTTTTTATCAAGTATGAGGATATTAAAAACTAATGACAGTATCTGTATTCTATATTTAAAAAGTAAACAAATGAGAGAGATACTGATAGATGTTAGTACTGTAATTATGGGGAAAATATGTTATTGAATATAATGACAAAAATATATATTTTTTATGGATTGTCATTTAACATTCTTTATATGGTCTATGAATATAGAAATAACTGCCCACATCACCAATTCTATCATATGTGTTCTCACAAATTGAATGAATTGTATTTCTTCTGTGTCATCACATGACAGATTATTACTAGGTATATGAAAATACTAGGTTGGTGCAAAAATAATTGCCATTTTGCCATTACTTTAAATGGTATATAACTAATAAGTTATGTACCATGTTCAAGGGCACTCACTTGAAAGTTGTGACATTTGAAGAGAAATCTTAATGGTGAGAAGGAAGTAAAGAAAAATAAGAAGTTTATTCTTACCTTGGGTCATTTGTATTATGCTTAGTGAACTCTTCTCCCAAGCTTTGTCTCTTTATTAATTTTTCAGAAATAAGATAAAACCTTATATTATCTTATAAAATAAAATAATATTTTATTTTACAGCGAGGAGGGAAGCAAAATAAAGGAGAAGCATCTCCTTAAAAATGTGGTATAAGGTGAGGTCTGGCTTTACGCTGATGTCACAGGGAGCTCCAGTGTCTTTCCCACCTTCAGATAAGGGAAGGGCAATTTGTAACCCCTTGCAGGGAGTCAGTCACTGCACCAGGAAATCACTGAACACAAACCATCAGGAATGGGGGAGGGACATAAGTGGCAGGCACCTCCAGGAAAAGTGGTCCCAATTACCCACTGACTACTGTCAAGTAAAGCTGAGAAATCAATAGTAGAAGCACCTACAGCAGCAAGAATGTTAGTTTAGTGAAAGAACCGGTAAACAATCCAATGGGATAACAGAGAAGGCTCAATAAAAGGGCCACTTTTGATTTTTGTCCTATAACTGTTATTAGACAATAATGAACTATATATTTATAAATCAGTAATAGTTTTCTGTTAGAAAAAATATCTTTACAGCAGGACATTAATAGAAATGCCACTATTGAATCGTAAGACATGTTTGCATGGCTCTCTAGAAACGTATG
This sequence comes from Alouatta palliata, assembly GCA_004027835.1. Classification (NCBI taxonomy): domain Eukaryota; kingdom Metazoa; phylum Chordata; class Mammalia; order Primates; family Atelidae; genus Alouatta; species Alouatta palliata. The sequence continues at coordinate 39,940 of PVKV010002981.1, forward strand.
ACCAAAATTGCCAGTTGGTCATGCTATCCATCAGTTCTTTTGTTGTACTAAATAAAATTTGTGATTCTACTAAACTCGATATAACAAGAATACACATTAATATGCAATTATAGGAAAATGTTTTTATAAAGCTGTAAAATAATATGTTCTCACAAGTTAACAGAAATTATATAAAAATTCAATAAATGAAGAATTAATGAAAATATCTTAAACTGTGATTAAACTTACAAATAAAATTAACACAAAATATTAATCTTTGAGTTTAGTGAAAACATAAAAATGTCTATTCTGAAAAATGATTGAACTCATTAAAACTGATAATAGCATCTACATAATTTGTTAATTTCCCTTTTGCTATGGCTATTAGTAAGAGACCTCTTCCTAGGTCCCCAAGGGGCGTGGTTTCAAAAGGAAGAGTTTCCTGGCTCCATGCCTCCATCTGGGAACTCAAACGTGAAGTTCCTTGTCTGGGTTTCCTCCCTCACGGGCTAGGTTAGGAAAGCCAGATGAGGCTCCTTTGTCCAAAAAAACATCCCGCTGAAATCTTTGGGAGGAAGGGGCTCTGTAACTCAACAGTTGTGGACCAAGCAGCCAATCCAGTATCAGAGTCAAAGATCAATCACTCCAGAGGAGGTTTGAAAGAACTCCTCTCATTGGACGAGAACATGAATGGGGAGGGAATAACTCAAGGGTTAAAACTCCAGCTACTCCTACCTATAGGAATTCCCTCCCTTGACAGAGTGGGAGCTGTCTTTTTCTCTTCTCTCTGTCTGTCTAATATATCGCTTTTCCACAGAACTCTTTGGGTCCATGATATGCATTTGAATGGCAAACTCATCGCGCCTCCTGAACCCCTTTCCCCATTCTTCTGGGCTAGCGAGGCTAAGAACCACTTCTGAAAGGGGAGCTGAGTATGCTCCCCTGGTTACATTAGGAAACCTAGAAAAATTCAGTAAAGCAAAATATGCTAAAGTTTGGTTCCCAACACAAATTATCCTCCCTTAAATCTTTTCTCACATAATTCTTAAGTTTCATTATTGTAATAACAATAGGGCTTTTAAATGCATTTTATTCTGAATTTATGACAATCGTTTTAACTAAAAACATAAGAGACACTATGAATAATGCTCAGTATGCCTCATTAGAAAATTTTACTGTGCAGTTCTGGAAATTGCAAGGGCACATAGACATTACAAATTAAATTTCTATAAATACCGGTTTTAAATAGAGTCAAAGTGAGTAACTAAGAAGGTCCAATGATTAGTTTCCAATTCTCAGGTTCAGGGTGCTGAACAATTCGGAATCATAATACCTGTGCTTTCCATAAGTCATTCTGTTGCAAAGAGATCTGTTTACTCAAAAAATACATTTATTTAAGAATGTCATTTTCAGTAAGTGATACAATTTGGTAAGTATAAATTAGCTCATTTTTGGCTTTCATGTTTAAAATATGATTGGAATAGATATTTATAAGTTTAAATTATTAAAATACTGGGATCAAGATCAGAAAGTAAATGTAAACTAGAGAATCAGAATCATAGCATGTGTTCTAGGTTTCAGCTCCGTCACTTAGTAGACTAATGACTCTGAAATTTTTGCTCAGTTTCTCAGAGGTCAATATCCTCATATGTAATAATTTGAGAAACATGTAATCAAACTTACATTAGACATCTTTGGTACGTTGCATTTATCTTTATTTTACATACTGTTTATTGTCTGTCTTTCTCACATAACTGTTTTTTTCAAAGGATGAGAATATAATTATTTTTCTGATGTCTAATCCAGTACTTATTATAGTATGTAGATTATCAATGAACAAATAAAATTTGAGTCCTAGTTGCAGTTTTTGTTCTGAACAAACCATCTAACAGTCTTACAGTATTTAATGTATTTATTCTTTTTTTTTTTTTTTTTTTGAGAGGGAGTTTTGCTCTTGTTACCCAGGCTGGAGTGCAATGGCGCGATCTCGGCTCACCGCAACCTCTGCCTCCTGGGTTCAAGCAATTCTCCTGCCTCAGCCTCCCGAGTAGCTGGGACTACAGGCACATGCCACCATACCCAGCTAATTTTTGTATTTTTAGTAGAGACGGGGTTTCACCATGTTGACCAGGATGGTCTCGATCTCTTGACCTCATGATCTATCCGCCTCGGCCTCCCAAAGTGCTGGGATTACAGGCGTGAGCCACCGTGCCCAGCTGTATTCATTCTTTAATAGACTAGAGCTCTGATCCAATAATGGGCTGCAAGTACAGTCATGCATTGTGTAATGAAGGAGACACATTCTGAGAAATGCCTCTTTAGTTTATTTTACTGTTGCATGAGCATAACACAGTGTACTGACATTTACCTACATGGCATAGCCTATGACACACCTAGGCTACATGGGATAGCCCATTGCTTCTAGGCTACAAACCTGTACAGCTTGTTACTGTACTAAATACTGCAGGCAATTTTATAACAGTGGTATTTGTGTATCTAAACTTATCTAAAGATAAAGGAGGTACAGCAAAAATACAGTATAAAAAATTTGTTCACCTGTATCAGGTATTTACCATGAATGAAACTTGCAGGTCTGGAAGTTGTTCTGGGTGAGTCAGTGAGTGGTGAGTGAATATTAAGGCCTAGGTATTATTCTTCACCACTATCGACTTTATAAACAATGTACCCTTAGGCTACACTATATTTATTAAAAAACATACGATAATTGCAATAGGATGTTACAATGGCTTTGACATCACTAGGTAAAAGGGATTTTTCAGCTCCATTATAATCTTAGGAGACCACAGTCATGCCGTTACATGGAGCATGACTGTACTCAGCTCTGTGGTCTGTTTACACAAGGATGTTTGGTGAGCAAGAAGGAGATCAAACCAGGCATGTGGATTGATGGATTGGATTGTTCCCTACCGAGGTGACCCAAGGACCAAATTATGCCAAAGTATTTAGTATGATAAAATTAATCTCAATTTCTCTGTTACTTATTTCTAAGAAATTTAATGTTATGGACACTTGCATGGTCACAAAAGGCCCAAACAAGCAATGGCAGTGTGCATTTGAGGCAACTAACCACATGTAATTTGCAGAAATCTGCCTGAGTTAAAGTTATACTTCAGTCAGTGGCTAGAAGCACAGGGGAAGGGATACAATCTTCGAGAATCTCTTTGGATCCTGAGCACAAGGTGGGGCAGCTCTATATCCTAGAGAATGTCAACTTCCAGCACTAATGCCCTGAATACCAGAACTAAGACTTGTCCAAAGGAAGAGTTCCCCATGCAAGTAAAATTCTGTCCTTCGCTGAAAAACTTCATTCGTTAGCATGTCCTTCAGAATCTTCTGATTCTACAAAAGTTCTGCAGTTCTTATCCCTTTTGAGGTTGTTTTTTTTTTTAACCTCTATACTTTGCAGATAACTGAAAACAATGCAAACACTATTCTTGCTTATAAATATGAAGAGACAATCCACCTGTGGTAAGACAGTTTTGTATCCATTTCTAATCTATAAAAAAATGTCTGTTTTTTGCATTTTCATTCTGAGTGATAAGTACTTTCCAGTTTCCCAAATTAATGATTGAGCTAAATAAAATCATTCATATATACTATTTTTATATGTATATGGGATATGATTTTATTTTTTTAAGGAAATGTACCTTTCAATAGTTTGGAGGTCCCACCAAGATGCATGGTAGATTTACCTGAAAAGCCTAGATGTACTTTATCTCCACAGTGCTGTGTCTCACCAGTTGCTTAAGCCAACTGACATCTTTTATAGCTTCTCATTCGACATGAAACAGAATAGTGATGGTTCTTTGCTTTCTCATTTTTTTTCTCTATTATATGTGCTTTCTTTTGGTTTTGGTTCATTTGCAACTGATATGTTACTTTCCACTGGTGGCAGCAAAGACTGAAGATTAGGTTTTATGGTCTAAACATCTGGTAAACTCTGTTTATTATGGACATTTATTTTATTTTGGGTGAAAGACCATAGAAAACCTGGCTTATTAGTCTTTGTTTGTTTCTATATTATTCCACCTTGAGTTCAAATCACTCAAGGATTTTATTTCTACCAGAAATGAGAATGGGTACTTAATAACTGAACATGCAATAAAAAAAAGTTTCCATGTTTAGTATTGACCCATGACAAATTGTAGCATTGAAGCTGTGCCTATGCACAGAGAGTTTCTCTATGCACCTGGAAATCAGAAAGATTTTTATACTCAGCTGCATGAGTTTGCCATGTTTCTATTTCTGGAGAGTATTAATAACATATTTTAAAGTCAATTAAATTATAAGAGTTCTCTTCTTATTTGCTCATGAAGACAAATAAGTATATACACTTATAGAACCATATGTAAATAAACACAAATAAGCATATATGTAAATTATGTGATATATACCAATTGTTTCTTACACAGTGTGTTATACTGTCACTAATTCCCTTTTTTGTTATTCTGACCTTTAAAGAACAAATGCAGATAAATCGCTGATTATATAATCTGGAAAATCTTCAAGTCTGAGTTGAAAATAAGAAAAAATAGAAATACTTTATAATACTCTAATTTCCTTATCTGTTAATATATCATCAGCAATTGTGGATGTCATCTATTTCTTTTGAGATATCGACAGGTGGTATGGAACAATAGATAGTCTTGACAAAGTATTCACCCTTTGGGGAGAACACTAATAAGCAACTTGTAGGAGTTCATCTATTATCATCTAGTATATTTCTTTTGTCATGGATTCTCCATTCACTGCATTCACACAGATTTCTAGTTCTCTAGATAGAGCATATTTTCTGTCTATTGTATAAACTAATTAAATATTCATGAACTTATATTCTTTTCATTCTACACGGTATATGTCCTGAGGCTACTGTAAAAGAATAAAGTAAGTTGTCTTATGTGGAGAACCTGTAAGTCGTGGCTAGTAGAGAGTTAACTAATAGATTTCAACTTCATTTAGTGCATATTTTCAAAACTTTTTAAATGACTACTAATAGAACATCCCATATCTGATGAAGAATAAATCTATTTGTGTAATTTGTCAGGGCTTTAATATGGTATGACAAACCAATAATCTTAAGAAGAATCCTATTATTCACAGAAAGCTGATAAATTAGTATTAAATTTTATTATAATCACTGAATGTTAAAACCAATTTGGAAAAATTTTACATTGAAAAAAATTACATACTGATCTCCCTTTTATTTGGCAAAATCAATGTTTCTTAAAGGACTTTGTATTTTACTTTTCATGCAATAGGAAGCTGAAGAAAAAACAATATTTGCATTAATATATGCAGCATATTAGGTAGAGTGGCATTATCTCCTACTTAAATTTTCAGTTAATTACATTAAGCTCTACATTATTTGCATAAATATATTTAATACTCTTTAGAGTGGAAACATTTGTTCATCACTCTGGCAGATTCTCAGTGACACGCAAATGTTTTTCAGAGCTAAAACCAGCTTCCTCTGAGAATACTAATGAAGATGCACTACTTTATTCTTATTGTTTCCTTGGGTCAAATGTAGCAATTTACCATGAGAGGAAAATTATTTTTTATAAGAAAAATCTACATAGATCTACATAATCTAATTATTTATGTTCCTTGATTAAATCCCCCACAGCAGTTCATGAATGAAGATAGTTGCATCTGACAATTACTAGGTGATTTGGTACAACTGAAATGAGCTTCTTATTATTTCAATATACGAAAAGTCTGAAGAAAATATTCTTACAGGATATAATTAAACAATACACTTGGGATTGCAGATATAATTTGCTTTAAGAAAATTCAGATTTTGCATCGCAATAATAGTATGATATATTTGCAATTCTTTTCTTAAACTCAACAGAAAGAATATCAAATGACCTTTACATACACACACATATATATGTGTTTATGTATGTATAATAATGAATCCTGGAGGAGAACAAATGACAAGAGAAAAAGCATATTAAGCAAATTTTTTTTTAAGTAAACAAAAGTACTTGCTTTTGTTAAGCATAGTGGATTTCAAAATTTGAACAAAGGGAATGCTTTATGCAAATGAAGTCTAACTCTGATGTTTAGTAAGTAAAACTTAAAGCAGGATGGATGAGAAGCTTAGGACTGAGCATCCTTGGACTTCAGTGGCTTCTCAGATGCCATTTAGGGCCTTCTGTGGCACACAACTTGAAAATGTTTAATGTCAGATATGCTAACTCTGTCCCATACATATTTGCTTTCTTTACAAATGGGCACAAGTCATATTTGCCTTTCAGGTTTTTGTTATTTGTTTTTTCCCCAATCATTCCAGGGAAACATATAAAGAACAGAAGTAATACATACGAGAAAGTTATAAATTCAAATAATGTTTTCCAGTGTCTTAGTATTGCTCCATTCCTTCAAATTCCTGACTTCATTATGAGATTTTATAAAGTTTTCCTGGACTTTCTCTTTCTGATATGTTCCCCTCATATATAACTCAATAAATCATCCGCTTTCTTCTGATTCATCTTTTCTCAAAAACTGTGAAGACATCTACCGCTACAGTAGGCTCGCTTGCTATGGTGTGCTGCAGTTTAGCTCTACCGGTATTTATTTCTTAAGACACAGCTGGTTTCTTGAGAAACAAAGATTATTCATTGATGGACTCAGAAGGTCCTCAAAGAGGATAAATCAATTGGAGAAGCAGGCATATGAAAGAAAAAAGTATGTTAAGTCATATGTACACAAAAAGTCCCTTGAAGAGAGCAGTGCATTTTAAAGTAAGTCATTTGTATAACCGAGGCTATCCAGGGGGGCCTTTTTAGTATATTCTGCTTTCTGCTCTATGTTTATGGTTTAAATACTGAATTAAAAATACCTACATCTATTGATTGGGGCTGTTGTACCATCAGTTCAAATTGCCAGAATCTGAAACAGAACCAGCCAGAAGAGATCCTTAGGTTCTGAATTTATTTTAAAATATTTTATTTTTATAATTTAATTGGTTTCCTGTAATCCAGATAAATTTGTTGCACTGTATTTTAGTCAGTAGCCACTTACTGAACATCTTGTATGCACAGTTCACACTGAATATTGTTCTTCATGTAAAATTGTAATGTGATGTAATATAAAATCTTAATGTAAAATTACATAAGTAGAAATGATTCATTATTTTCAACAGAAGAATTTCATTTTATGTTTTAATTATATTAACAATGACAAGCAAATTAAATCCATCTAAATTCAAACACACTGTGTTCTTATGAATAACTTAGATTCACTTATGTTTGAAAGATATTTGTATTCCCTTTAATTGCAAATATATCTTTCCCTAGGCTGCATAATATTTATAGATAAAAACAACCTATAAATCCTTTACTTCCTTTTTGATAGATGATCTGAATAATTTTAAATTAACACTTCTATAATTATTTTTAAAGATTTCAAAGAAGCCAAACTGTAAGTGAAGATTGTTATATAAAATGAATTATGTATAATACAAAATTTCATTTAAATTTCACTAATTCTGTTTTATGAGTTGACAATTTTTTTAAAAAGACAAGACCATAGAGGGAGACCCACAGTTAGAAAATTAAGAATCAGAGTTTGAAGGTCCAACTTACAAGAGTAATTTAAAATCATTTGCATTTGTTGCAAAGCCTTTATTTGTGATTATAAAATGCTTTTGAATATAAGCAAAAAAATGATTGAAAATAATAATGACTTAGATGCTACGAAGTTATCATACTCTGGTTCTAAGTATCAAATTGCTCAAAGAACAGAAATGCTTTTATAGCTAGTAACAGCAATGTTTGAAACCACAAAATAGGTCTGATTTAGCTAAATATTCAAATAAAATATTGTGGTTGGATTAGTCTGGTCTTCAGCTTTCTTTTCTCCTTCATTATATTCTAGCTTAGAAAATTTATTTGTTCCTCATAAAAAACCTTCACAATAAAAGTTAAATCACGAAGTGTAATTGAACATTTTCAATCTATTTTTGGAAGTAGATTTAATTTTTTAAGTAAAAAAAAATCAGTTATTTTCAGCCTTAAAGATTGTGTTTCAAAAGAATAAACTTGCAAAAACTTGTTGGAGCGTCTGTGTTCTGAGGTGATGTTCAGTAATTTCCTCTCAAACTTCCCACCCATGCAGACAATCCGTTATTTTTTACTATCATTCCACAGAGTGTCCCAGGCTCTAGTTACCTTGTACCAAGCTAACAAGTATCTGGAGAAATAGTGAATGAAAGTCATATTAGGGTTTTTTTTTTGACAGGATCTCACTGTCATTAGGCTGGAGTGCAGTGGCACGATCACAGCTCACTGCAACCTTGACATCACAGGCTGAAGAGATCCTCCTGCGTGAGCCTCCTGTGTAGCTGAAACCACAGGCGTGTGCCACCTCATCCAGCTAAGTTTTTTATTGTTATTATCTCTTTTTTTTTTGTAGAAATGGGATCTTAGTTTGTTGTCCAGACTGTTCTTGAACTCCTGAGCTCAAGCAGTCCTCCTGCCTCAGTCTCCCAAAGTGCTGCGATTACAAGTGTGAGCTACTGGGATACTGTTTTCGATGGCTCCAAATAATATCCATCTATAGCAAAAGTAATAATAATGCTATCATTTCGATTATATAATTCAAGTTAAAATATGTAATAGCAAATGAATTTCAAAGTCACTGTATTTATCTTTTATTTCTCTTTGATCATCTTCCTTTCTCCCCATCAGTTTGGTGAATGAATAAATGAAATAACAGACAAAGTGCCCTGGGAGCTACCATGGAGTTTGTTGCATAAGAAGAAATGGAGCAAAGATTGATGTACAAATCCTGAAATAATAGGAGTTTTATTTAATTCAAGTTAATGTTTTCATCATTGTCAAAACATGGGTATTCTTGGAATATGAAATACCTGAAAATGTAATCAGATATACTACCTACATGAAAGAGGCTCTAAAGAGAATAACATTACATTAAAATATAAATATAAACACCAAATACAAAGTGAAATATAAAATATAAATACCAAATACAAAGTGAAAGTGACTGGGTGTGTGACTCATGCCTGTAATCCCAGCACTCTGGAAGGCCGAGGCAGTTGGGTCACCTGAAGTCAGGAGTTCTAGTCAACATGGTGAAACTCCATCTCTACTAAAAATATACAAATTAGCTGCCATGGTGGTGCATGCCTGTAATCCCAGCTACTCAGGAGGTGTAGACAGGAGAGCTGCTTGAACTATGGAGGTGAAGGGTGCAGTGAGAGGAGAGCATGCCACTGAACTCCAGCCTGGGTGATAGAGCACTCACCCCCACCCAATGTCAGGGGTAAAAAGCATATACATTAGATTTCCATTTAAGTGGCATTTGTAAGCATTCAAAATAATACTATCTATATATTTTTAAAATACCACATATTCTTTATGTTTATACCTATATTTTAAATTAAGACATAGTAGGAATTATAGACACTAAATTCAGAATAGTAGTTATCTCTGGAATCACTGGTCAGGGAAACTGAGATCAATCAAGCATAAACAAAAGAAGCTTCAGTTATATCTACCTTGTTTTGGTTATTAAACTCTATGATTGATACAAGAGCTTGTTATATTGGTATTTATCTTTGTTTTTGCAAAAAAAAAATTCACTTTTTAAAATGATAGGAGAATACTGAGTCAGTAGCTCATATTTGCAAAGTGAGCTTCGTAAGATCTGAAAGGAGAATTAAAACGCTGAAAGAAACATACACTATAAATTACCATTACATTAACCAATAATGACTTTGCTGTATTCACCTCTCACTATTCCAGTGGCAAAGCCAAACCGCCCTACTCAACATACATCATTGTCACAGCCTCAAAAAGAAAAAAAAAAAGCAGTTGACCTGCCCCAACAAAAACAAACTTAAAAAAAGAAAGAAGTGAACTTTTCCAGATGCAAATAAATCAACAGAATAATACTGTGCATACGAAAAAGCAATGGGTTATGACACTGCAAAAGGAACACCCTAGTACACTAGCAATAGATCCTGACCAAAAAGAAATCTGCCAGATGAAGAATTCAAGATATTGATTTTAAAGAAATTCAATGAGATGCCAGAGAAATCCGAAAGCCAATACAAAGAAATGAGAACACCAATTAGAATATAAAGGGGGATTTACTGAGACAATAGATATTGAAAAGAAAGCAAACAGAACTTTCACAAATAAAAAATTTATTGAAGGAATTATAAATTACAGTTGAAAGCTTTCACAATAGACTAGATTAAGTAGAAGAGAGAATCTCAAAACTTGAAAACAAATCTTTTTAATTATTTCAATCAGACAAAAATAAAGAAAAAATAAAAAAAAGAACATAGCCTTCAAGAAGTACAGAACTACATAAAGTGACGGTAATCACAAATTATTGATATTCCTGAGGGAGAAGAAAAAGCACAAGGTTTACAAAATCTATTTAAGAAGATAATTGATGACAGCTTCCTCAGTCTAGCAAGAGATTTGGCACCAAGATACAAGAGCCCCCCCACAAAAATCCTTAGATAAATATAGTGAAAGAAAGAGTTCACCATAATATATGTTCACCAGGCTGTGTAAAATCAAGATTAAAAACAAATCTGAATATTACCAAGAGAAAAGCATCTAGTCACCTATTACAAAAATAAAAATTTAAAAAATCCCCCATCAAATTAACAATGAAATTCTAAGCAAAAACCTTACAAACCAGAGGAATTCAAAATATTATCTCCAAAATACTTAAAGAAAAAACCCTGCCAACCATTAATTTATCTTATTATAATACCTAAGAAGTATAATTTATCTTATCATAAATTCCTGGTCAGCAGGGGATTGTTATCTTATCATAATAAGCTTATTCTTATTACAATAAGCTTCATAAAATGAAGGAGAAAGAAAGTCCCAAGAAGAACACTTAGAAAATTTATCATTGCTACACTGTTCTTACAGGATGATCAAAAGAGTTCTAACATGGAAACAAAATGCCAACATTTGCCATCATAAAACCACACAAAAGTACAAAACAAATAGGTCTTATAAAACAATTACACAAATGAGAATAAAAAAGAAATCAATTGATATCATGACAGAACTCTACCAAATCTCAAAAACAAATAGACAAAAAGAGTCTCCCAACCACCACAACAACAAAAAGCCCAAGACTGGACAGATTCACTGCCAAATACTACCAGATGTACAAAGAAGAACTGGTACCAATCTTCCTGAAAGTGTCCAAAAATGAGAAAGAAGGAATCCTCCCTTAACTCATTCTGTGAAGCCATTTTCACCCAGATACCAAACGCAGACGGACACAGCAAAAAAAATAATCCACAGACCAATATCCCTGATGAACACAGAGGCAGAAATCTTCAATAAAATACTAACAAACTGAATCTAAGTCAAAAAAGATAATACACCACATCAAGCAGTTTTTATTACCAGAAGGTAAGAATTGTTCAGCATACACAAATTAATAAATGTAATTAATCACATAAAGAGAATTAAGGAAAATAAGTATAATTTCAATAGATCCAAAAAAATAAGATTTAATAAATTTCAGTAGCCCTTCATGATAAGAACTCACAGCAAGCTAGGCATAGAAGGAACACATCTCAAAATAATAAAAGACAAATATGACAAGCCCACAGGCAACAACATACTGAATGGGGAGAAACTGCAAACCTTTCCTCCGGGAAATGAAACGAGACAAAGATGCCCACTTTCACCACTTCTCTTCAACATAGTACTAAAAATCCTAAACAGAGCAATTGAGCAAGGAAAATAAATGAAAAGCATCCAAATCAGAAAAGAGGAAGTCAAATTATATGTTTCCTGATGATATTATTGTATAACTAAAAAATCCTAAAGTCTCCTCCCCAAAACTCATAGATTTCATAAACAAATGTAATAGTTTCAGGACACAAAATCAACATCAGTAGCATGCAAAATCAGTAGCATTTCTATATATCAATAACAATCAAACAGAGAACCAAAACAGGAAGGCAATTCCATTTACAATAACTGCAAAAATATAATATAACAAAGGGTATATTAACCAAGATTGTAAAAGATCTCTACAAAGAAACCAGAAAGCCTGGATGAAATAAATGGTAGATGACACAAACAAATAGGAAAACATCCCATGCTTATGGACTGGAAGAATCAGTATCATTAAAGTGACCATACTACCCAAAACAATCTTCAGAATCAATGTAATTCTTATCAAACTGCCAATGCCATGCTTTACAGACATAGAAAAAATAATTCTACGGTTCATATGGAACAAAAAACAAGTGCCTAAAAAGCCAGAGCAATCAAATTAAAAAAAAAAAAAAAAAACAAAACTGGAGGCATCACTTCACTTTACCTCCAATTATGCTACAAAACTATAGTAAACAAAGTATCATGGTATTGCTATAAAAATAGTCACATAAATCAACAGAACAGAATAAAGAACTCAGAGATAAATCCACATATTTAAAGCCAACTTACCTTTGACAAAGCCAACAAAAACATTCACTGGGTAAAGGACACAATTTTCTATAAATGATGCTGGAAAAAAATGGAATTGTAATATCCAGAAGAATAAAATGGGACCCCTGACTTTCACCATGTACAAAAATCAAAATCAACCGAAAATAGATTAAAGATGTAAATGTTAGACTTGAAACTATAAAAACCCTGAAAGAAAACTTAGCGAACACTCTTCTGGACACTGATCTAAGCAAAGCATTTATGACTAAGACCTCCAAAACACAAGCAACTACAACGAAATAGACAAATGGGACTTCATTGAACTGAAAAGTGTCTGCACAGCAAAAGACACAACCAGGAAAGTGAAAAGACAACCTGAAGTACGGGAAAAAATATTGTCAAGCTATGCATTCAACAGGGGACTGATAACTATAATTTATATGGAACTAAAACAACTCAACAACAACAAAAACAATCTCATTAAAAAGTGAGGAAGACAATGAATAGACAGTTTTCAAAGAGACATGCATGTGGCCAACATGCATATCCCAAAATGTTTAATTTCATTACCCATCAGGGAAATGCAAACCACAATCACAATGAGATACTATCTTATACCAGTCAGAATGACAAATTAATATAAAAGTCAAAAAATAACAAGTGTTCGTGACAAAGCAGAGAAAACAGAACACTTATAAACTTATGATAGGAATTTAAATTAGTACATCTATTAAAAAAATCATTTCTCAAAGAACTAAAAACATATCCACAATTCAGTCCAGCAATCCCACCACTGAGTATTTATCTGAAGGAAAACAAATGATTATTTTAAAAAGATATCTGGGCACTCATATGTTTATCGCAGCACTATTCACAATAGTAAACATATGGAATCAACCTAACACAGCATATACATATACATACACATACACACACACACGTGTGAGTATACATGTATGGAATAATATATGTAATATAAATATATATATACACACACACACCAAATAATGTAACAGAGTACTATTCAGTCATAAAAAAGAATAAAATTATATTTTTTGTACCAACACGAATGAAACTGGAAATTATTAAGTGAAACAACTCATAAACATAAAGCCAAATATTTTACATCTTCACTTAGTGGGAGCTCAATAGTGTGTACACATAGCCATAGGGTGTTGAATAATAGACACTGGAGATATAGAAGGGTAGAAGGGGGAGTGAGGAATGAGAAATTACATAATCGGTGCAATGAACATCACTTGGTTGATAGACTAAAATCCCAGAATCCATCATTTCACAACAGACTATTTTCAAAATTGTTTGAATTCATCAAACTCTTATTAGAATAATTATTCATTTGTAGTTTAATTATTTAAAACAATCACTTTACAAGTAATCATTTTCAAAAACAAATAACAGAAAAACAACATGATCTAAATAATGCCATTTTATATTGGAAATTACAAGTTTTCCAAATAAAATCGTTCACTGTGTAAATAACAAAACCCAATTATCAGAATTTGTCAAAATTCCATGTCTGTGATTTCCAGTGTTCTAATTTGTAAATTTTACGTAGAAATTATTCTTACCTACAAGGGTTCTTGAGAAAAATGAATATAAATACACTTGAAGCATTTAGAAGAGTGTCAGGTGTGAAGTAAACAGTCAATAACTGTTATTAACAATTATTACTATGTGTTTTTTGAAATGGTTATTTTTTCTTTTGTGAATATGCTGTCCCGGATAGAAATAATGTACCAAACATACATTGTACCTTTACTTCATGTTTCCACATAGTGAATTACTAACAATTTAACATTAAATATATTTGATTTATTTTGAGTGCAATTTTAGATTACAACAATAGATATTAAAGACTACAAATAAATATTCGTTATTTCTTGCTTAGATTCCTTTGCTAATATCCTTTGTTAAAGGTCTTCTGTGTTCTACTAATTAATTGCTAAGATTGAGTTCAGGTGTGAAAATTACATGCACTTCATTTTAGACTCCCTTGAGTCTTCTATTTGAAGTTCATTACTATTCTGTCTGGTCAGGAATTTATTTCGCTCCAGGGAGAAAAGTCTCATGTTAGTTACCTGTTGCTAAAAATATTTGGTGTCTTAGGTTATCATCCTTCCTGTGGAAAGTATTGCCCTTTCTTTTGTAAAAGGCAATCTACTGTAAAAACTTCTTTTAATTTTTACTGACTCTTTTGTCAGATTATAAATTACAAGTGGGGAGACAGAATTGTTAACCAAGTGCCTTTGTCCAATGATCCTGGCAAAATGCAATGAGTAATATCGAATTCTTTTCTAATGCAAAATTTTAGAAAAACCACTTTAAGTGGAAAATACTGTACTTATTTTCACATTCATTATCAATTTTTATGGCAATATTTCTTAATTGATTGTAAATCATAATAAAACAAAGAAAGACCTAGCAAGTTAAAAACTGGATCAAATATAAAATTGACAGTACCTAAACTAAGTAAAAATCTTACTTCTTACTCTTATGAGATCAACAAAAAAAAGATACGTTTATTTATATTTGCCTTATGCATAATCAATACTGTTGTAAAGTAACATCAGGAACCCATGCACTAAAAGAATCTTGATCTTAAAATAAAAATAGCAATTTAGGAGAAAGTTGCTAATGACTTTACAGCTTAGTTGTGGTTAAGTGAAAACAGGTCCTGCACTAGGGTTTGAAATTCCAAAGTAAACTATCAAATAAACAAATAAATCAAGATGAACAGCTGGAATGAAGTTATCAAACTGGAAGTAAAATGGCAGAGCTACAGAGAAGGCTGCAATTAGTTTTGGGAAGTCATTTTCACAAACATCAGAAGTCAAAATTGGGAATTGAGAAGAGATTTTAGATGTACAGCCCTTAAAATTTCTGTCTTCCACTCTTAACAGAGTATTTAGCAGAACCTAACTGCCTAAATGGTTGATTTTTAAGTAAACTAGAGAGAATGAGAGAGTTTCAGCTAAAAGGAGAGGGCATCCGGCTGTTATATGCCTTATCAATTTCTCTGATAGAAAGAATTCAGCATCTAGCCTCTTAGTTACAAATTTATTTTTGCATAGATAGCCTATTTGTTTTCCTAGAGTATCAACCATGGAGAAACAGGATGTCTGTTTGACAGCAGAGTATGGCTGGCATGCCCATTTTCTAGTCAAAACACCTTTCCCACTAACCAGAGATAGATTGACAAAATTGAATTGGATCAGGAATTAGCACATATTATCAGGCAGTTTGAAGTCTCGAAAGAGCAAGGATACCAAAACTCATCTTGGAATGCACTCTTTTTTTTCTCATAAAAACTACTTGATTGGCCTATATAAAGGACTATAAGCAAGATTTAGTTTCTTTGGGGGAAAAATATACGCAGTCCCTATTTTAATGGAGTAAATAATAGAAATTTAAAACTTCAGTACTGTTTTCTTAGTTTTGTTAATATCTTTCTATTGTTTTACCCAATTCTTTCACTTTGAAAACTGAACTGGAGGAAGAGTGTGTTCTAACTGTTATAAGCAATTGTTTCCAGTACATGAAGAGCTAAAACAAAAGGAGCTACAGAAAGTTCAAAGGGCACATTCTTTATTTCATTATTGAAAACATTAAAAAAGAACTAAATGCAATTATTGGTGTTAATTCAGAACTCCCAATGTACAGATGTTGAACTGTTTCTGAAGCAATCAGTTCCCTGGGGACCAAGAATAAAACAAAATCCTGATTTCCTAATGTATGATGGTATATGTGGTGGGGAGGGGAAGATTTCCTGAAGCAGTCAATGTTTCTAATGTCATTCTTTCTGAGAAAAAAGCATGTTAAGACAAACCTCGGAAAATAATCTTCACACTAAAGTGGGATTTTCACACTGCACTATTCACATTTTCAGAAGCTGTTCTGTGCATAGCAGTATCCACCATCTCCACTTACCAGATGCTGGCAGCACTTTGTACCAAATTATTACAGTCCAAATTCTTCTCAGGCCTTGTTAAATGTCCCCTGGGGAACAAAACTGCAACCTATTGAGAAGCAATGGGGAAGAAACATCAAGCGGTAGTTTTCTATTTAGGGGCTTTACAGCCTTAGGACACAGGCTCACAGGATTTCTTTTGTGACAAAATTGAAATGTGGGAGGAACAAACTGAACAGCAGGAATGGGTTTGGGTGTGTGGACCAGGAAAACATACACATAAGGTGGGAGTTATAATCATTACTCTAGACTGTACTACTTTGGGTGTTCTCTGATCCATTGTGGATGGGAGCGTAACATGGTGTAATCTTTTATGACTACACTATGACCCATTGTAACAGAGCAGCTTAGCTTCCAGACTCTTTTTAACACTTTATCTTTCCTCTTTTCTCCCCAGTCTCAGGATGTAGCTTTGAGACAAACTACACGTATTTCCTTTTGTCTCGAAATACAGCCTCTCTAGATCTTTTAAAACTTCACACCATTCCTCTTCCCACCTTATGCTTCCATGTCTTATGCATATTTATTTATCTGGATGCTTGTTAGGCTCACACTATGCTCGCTGATCTGGTCATATATTTCCTTAGAAACTTCAGGGGCCAAATCCTGACATGAATCAGATACCTGTAGAATTCTCTCCTGAGTAGAAGGTTACTTCAAAGCCAGAGTTTCCCTTTGGCTGGAGATCGGCTACAAAACTGACTGCAGTTGATTAGAAACCTGGCTGGGCCAAAGATGGTGCAGTCCCTTCACCAGATGGAACAATAATTCAAGATAAGCCATAGGAACAAGTCACATTGGCGGCAACTGCTAGCCCCCTTCCCTCTCCGTATTCCAAGGCTTTCTCCTTAACCCCTGCCTCCTTTCCAGAAATTGGAAAGTGGCAATTTTTGGAAAGAATTCCAATCATATTACCCTTTGCTGGCAACGGATTTGATAATTCACTCTTTTTATCATACTTGTTGTAAGGCCAGTTGCCTCGCCCATCCCTCCCCACGCCTGGAAACTACCTCACCACTCTGGACTTGACACCCACATCTGCACTCGACACCCACCTCTGCCCATCTCTGCACCCAACACTAAACTCTGCACCCGGCACCTATCCCACCCTTGGAAAACCCCACCAACATTTAAAAGAAGCCCCGCCAAAACCTGCCCAATAGCATTCTGCTCTGTCCAGGTCCCACTCCCCCGGCGGCTCGCTCACCAGAAATCCCGCCTACCTACCAATAGCAGCTTGCGCCGTCCACATCCTGTTTCTCCACAACCAATCAAAACGCCTACACTCCCTATAAAACCTCAGGCCCAGGAGGAGTCAAGCAAGACTTCTCTGGCCCCCATTTCCCAGACCACAGAACCTCGCACGGGAGCTTAATAAATTGGCATTTAATTTTCCTAGGCTGGTCTCAGTTTCCTCATTTTAAACTCGGCAATAACCCTTACACTTGTTACTTTGTTCTTGTTACTTTGGCTTCTTTCACAAGCAGTGAGCAGTGGATTATCTATCTTTCAGTTACACAATCAATTCTACTCATAGATACTTATCAAGAAAAACGCAAACTTTTATCTTCACAGTTTGCAAAATTGTTCACAGCAGTTCTAATTACAATAAAATCTAGAAACATTCCAGGTGTTCATCTACAGAAGAATTAATAAACAAATAGTGATATATATATGTACATATATACACACACACATACACATATATATTACACACACACTAAAAATAATAAATAATATTCAACATGAAAGAAGATCAATCTATGGAATATATTACACACAAAAAAATAATAAATAATATTCAACATGAAGGAAGATCGATCTATGGAAACCCACAGGACATGCATGAATCTTGAAAAGTCTTACATTGATTGAAAAAGCTCTGTGGAACAGACTATATCGTGTATGCTTTCATTCATTTGAAATTCTTGAACAGGCAAAACTAATAGATGGTAGAGAAAAATAAGATGGTAGTTGCCTCTAGGAGTAAGGACTGACTGCAAAGGAAAATGAGGTAGCTTCCTGGGGTGATGGTAATGTTTCATATTTGATTGGAGGTTAAGATTTTGTTCATCAAACTATCTAGTTATTTCATCATATGTTCAAAATGAGAGAAAGGGGCATGTGCAAATATTGATTTCTAACAGAGGTATGCACAATGAAGTATTTTGCATAACATGTAGTGATATACATGCAAAAAAAGATAAAATAAATTAATGAATAGAGATAAACAGATGTATAAATATATGGTAAGTCAAGATTAGAATGTAATAGCAAAATCTAGGTGTGGCAGTTCTAGTTCAGAGACCCTTCGCATGATGTCCTCAGAGTTATTACTCAATCACTTTGATTCTCGGTTCTCTAAACTATTAAATTAAAATAATTTTTTAAAAAGAGTCACTATGAGTATTTGAAGCTTATATACTTAGGAAATCTAAGTGATCAATATGCTTTATTGAACCTAAATTGCATTTTTTAAAGAAAGGTATATATACACCTTTCTTCCTGGATTTGAACTGGAATGATTACTTTAAGTATTATAATTATATGATTATTTTGTGTATAGAATTGAGGAAGATTATATGTTTTTATTCTATTTTTTTTTCTCTACTCATTCAAAAAATCAAGGCAAAATTTCACTGGATAGTTACCCTTTTTCTTCTTTTTTTTGTGTATTTTTCCTTACTATTTGTAATTCTCCCTTTTGTTTAACCAATTAAAGTTTCTCTCTCTGCTTGTCTCTTTGCACTAGGACATTTATTTTTAACTAATTGTTTCTAGAGTTATGCTTACTAGGGAAGAAGACTATTTAATGGGGCTCTATTAACATGAATAACTTTTAAAAATGACTTGTTACTTCTTAAAACCATCAATATGGATATAGTTACATTTGCTTTTCTTAGCATGGAAATGACGGTGTTGTGTCGTATACTAAAGAGAGCAGAAGCATTGGTTATCAGAGGACTACCTTCTAATTACAAATCAAAAATGATGCCTAGACCAGTGTCTTGTACACAAAATGTGACGCAATATTCTCTGGATAATAAAAATGGATATTAAAGTAGCAAATATAATCAGAAATAAACTTCATAAGAAACGTGGATGGTATATATAAGGATTTGTATGATACGCTGCTGGGGCATGTAGAAGAACATCTGAATAGAAAGCGTTAATATCATAATGATTTCTCTTCTGCTTTGTTGTTCTATGAGTTGTCATACGTCTAATATAAACAATTGAGGCTGGGTGTGGTGGCTCACGGGTTCACACCTGTAATCCTAGCACTTTGGGAGGCCAAGGCCGGCAAATCGCTTGAGGTCAGGAGTTCAAGACCAGCCTGGCCAACATGGTGAAACCTCATCTCTACTACAAATAAAAAAATTAGCGGGATGTGGTGTTGTATGCCTGTAGTCCCAGCTACTTGGGAGGCTAATGCAGGAGAATATCTTAAAGATGGATGGTGGAAGTTGCAGTGAGCCGAGATCATGTCACTGCACTACTGCCTAGGTGACAAAACAAGACTCCATCTCAATAAAAAAACAAACAACAACAAAACAATTGAATTGGGGAAGTGAGGATGGAAGTTAATTACAAAATTCAAGTGAAAAAATTTAAAAAACGAGAGAAAAAAGACCTTTCTGAAAAGAAAGTGGTAGTAAGAAAGGCGTCATCATATACTAAACTACAAATTCATGATAATATTTTTATACAGCACAGGAATACTGAAAAATGTCAACAAAAAACAAAGTCTGAAATTAGTCTCGAATGTATTAAAAATAATGTATACTTAAAATCACGGCATTAATGTCAGGAAAATATACATAATTCTATAAAATTCAGAGACAAATAGAAATACAGAAAGATAGTAAAGCTGGATACTTACAACAGATCTTACTTAAAAAGTCAGAATGAAGAAAATACTTTAAACTCAAAAATGTCATAAAAATGTTTGAAAAAATTGAGATATTTTCTTTATTTTTTCAACTTTACAATACTTCTCTGCATTTGACCCAAATTCAAAAACCACCAAAAGCTACAAAATAAGACTTCAAAAGATTAAAACATTTCAGAAGACAACCACACATTGTCAAAATTAAAATAATACAATGAAAAATAAAATACTTGAAACTCCCAGAGAAAAGGCTCTTATCTTTGTAAAATAAATTAGGTGGATGTGTTTGAAAAGTAACACAGTGAGGAAAAGATAAAGCATCTCAATAAAAAATTGTCCAAAAGAAATCGGCAGATTATTACAGAAAAAGACATAAAGTCTTAAACATTTGATTTTTTTTAATGTAAGAGAAAAAATACAAATTGAAATTGTGTTATTTATTTAGAGTGGATGGAGTAATTACTTTTTTAAATTTTTAGTTCCATGAACAATTGTAATTTGCGTACTCTGTTTATAACTACGTATCGTCACCATAATTTTGAATTAATGTGAATTAAATATTAGATTCTTGCGTAAACGTATTCTCCCATTTCACATTATGGTTGTAACACTTGCACTCTAATGTCAGTCTCAAAGTAAGTGGGTAGTTTGTTTTGATCATTGTTTTCTTCCCTCTTCCCGTTGGGAGTGAGGTGTTCTCTCCCATCCACTTGACTTTAAGTCACGGAATGGTAGAAATGAGCAAGCAAGCAGGAACTTGAAAAAGTTTTGTTCTGTTGTCACTATTGCTTCTTCAAAAATAAAAACATGCCCATGCCCAGGTATCTGAAAGATGAGAGACAGGCCATTCTAGACCAGCCAAATAGAATGAGTTCTCTTACATAAAATGCCACATTTATGATAACCATTTTATAGATATTCTTTTTTTCATATAACATCTTTTGGAGATATATTATGTATAATTAATTGCATATATTTAAATTATATAATTAACAATTTTTTGTATAATTTTGTAAATTGTAAAGTTATAATTTAAAGTATAATTCTTTGTATACATGTAGATATTTCTTTATTTTTCTTGCCTTTAGGGATTGCTGAATTTCCTAGATGTGTTGGTTTATAATTTTTATTTAAACTTTATTGAAATACACTTTCTTGCCTATCAGAATGAGGATCAAAATAAAATGTTCTACTGTTGGGTGGTAGGACTGTACAGTAGGACTGTAATAAAGTTATTATCAAAGTGTTTTAATGGAGCTTACCCATTAAAATCAAAATACATACACTCTTTGAGAAAGAAATTCAAGTTCTTGGAATTTGTACTACAGATAATCAGTATATGTGAAATAATCATGCATAAGATATTGATAGCAGCGTTGCTTTAGATATAAAAATCTAACCCCCTCTTAAAAGCTGATTAAAGCAGAATAGTGGTTACCAGAAGCTGTAGGGAGTGAAGATTGGGAGATGGTCAAAGGATACAAAATTTCAGTCAGACAGGAGGAATAAGTTCAACAGATCTGTTGTATATTATGGTGACTACACTTAGAAAAAAATGTGTTGTGGACTTGATTGCTAAGAGTAGATTTTGTGATCTCAGCTTAGAATACAAAAAGAAAAGTATATAAGGTAATGCGTATGTTAACTTCATTTAGACATTCCACAATGTATACATATCTCAAAACATTATACACACCATAGGTATATACAATTTTTGTTAATTTAAATCAATTAATAAAGTAAATATAAGTTAAATAAATTATAGTACATCTATAAACTGGAGCACCAGGAAGTTCCTAAAAAGCGAGGTAACTTTGTATCTATTACTGTGAAATCCTCTAAGTGGAGGGAAAAAAGAATGCAGAACCAGGGTGTAGTTTATGCTACAATGTACGTAAATATGTTTCTGTTGATAAAAGAGCTTCTCGATCTCACCGCTTTAGAAGCATCACTTACATCATAATACATACAAATGATGTCCCTGGATTGTACAGTGCTCTTTGTGCTGGCATGGATCCCTATTCTGACACAGGAGACAGAATCTCTCTGAAAGGATACACAAAAGGTGGTATCAAAAGTTGCCTCTGGGAAGGGAGCTACACGGCTTGGGGAAGAAATGGAAAGAAGATTTATTTTCTCTACTACCTTTTTGTAGACTTTTAATTTTGTGCTATGAATATTAATACCTATTTTAAAAATGAGCACACATAAATTTTAAAAATTAATACTAAAGTTTCGGTATGCAGAGAAACCTATTAGCTAAGAAAACCTGACTCTGCTTTAAGGAAACAGTTTTAACTCACCACTAAATTCATTTTAGTTGGTTCTATTTGACACTAGAGTACCTTATTTTTTCCCCTTGAACACAAGCATGCTGTTTGTGTCCTATTTCTGAGAATAAAGTGCCACTTTGATCTAGAAAGTCACTTCAGGGGTCACCGTATTAGGTAAGCAATATTTCCTTCAAGTTTCATGACTGATTTTTTTATAGTATTTGTAGTTTAATTTTAGGAAAAACATACAGGAGAATTGCTGGTGACCTCCGTTTGGGTCTTGCTTCAGAGGTAATTTTCTTTGCTTTACTGCTGACCTGAGAATCCAGATTCCTTTTTAAAGACGTGATATATTTTCCTCAAAAAATGCTATGAAGTTTATCTGCAGTCTTGCTTTTGAAGGTTTGTAGAAAAAAGAACTTAATAACTTTGAAACAAACTGACTTTTTTAACACCACAAAAGATATAGCCCAAGATCAATGGCCTGCTCTATTACCTGTAGAAGTCTTAGCTCTTTTGTTTATATAAATACATTCCCTTAAAAATTGGCATTTTCATGATGAAGATAAAGCTATTTTTCTTTCCCTTTTACTGTACGATACATGCTTCTTTAGCTTTGTTAACAGCAAACCACATTGCTGTGAGGGGGAGGGAAGGACCAATAACTTGGAATCAACTCTGTCACTTACAGACTTATTCCCAGTGCCCTGATATACCACAGAACGTTCTGTGTCATCTGTGCAAGAGCATCAAGCAGTGATGAATTCAAAGAACCAAGGTCAAGAAGCAGGAATAAAACACAAAGGGATATTCTGTTCTAAAAGGATCACTTACAGGATTAGGATATACAAGGCAATATCAAGTAATAAAATTAAAATATGATGAATACAGAGAACCAAATTTATCTGAAAAGTAATTTGAAAGAAAGGACTTTATTCGAGTGAGCTGTGTGCAAACAGATGCAGCCTTCACAGTAAAGTGAAGGTGTATTTTAGAGAACAAAGGGAGGGTTTAGGTTTTAAAGCAATAGTTCTTAATACAGGTTCCCAATCAGGTCTGTTTATGCAACTGAAAGAATCCAACTTACTTAGTTGTGATTGGCCAACATAGATGGGTCCTGTTTGGTCGATACAGTGAGCTCTGATTGGTTGGTTCTGAAGAGCTCTGATTGGTTGGTTCAGGTAAGCTCTGATTGATTCAGGTAAGCTCTGATTGGTTGATTTACAAATTCTAAACCAGAAGTGTTTGTCAGTGTTTCTTTTAAATAAATGATGGGGGAGATGGACAATACAGGAGAAACTTGTTGGCTTGATTATAGAAAGGGCAGCCTTCTGATAATTTTACAACTTCTTTCTGAGAACACAGAGTATGTGACCATTTGCTTACTCAATTCTGGCAAACTAGTTCTATTTTAACTCATCACAGTTAGACATAGGAAGTCCATTTTCTGTGTCAGCCATGTGCACACTTTAACAGTGCCAAGGCAAAGATAACAAATAAAAAATGATCAAAGACAAAGAAAATATTTTTAAATTGCAAAATTGCATACAACAAAAGATATGTGCAGCATTATGCATATGAAGAGTCATCACGCATAGCATTATGTATCATGAAGGAGGTGAATAAATGAACAGAAATTTTTATTTCATGAAAACAAAAATATTAAGTATTTTTTCTCTTTTTGATAATAATATATATATGTATATATATATTTTTTGAGATATGGTTTTGCTCTTATCTCCCAGGCTGGAGTGCAATGGCATGATCTTGGCTCACCACAACCTCTGCCTCCCGGGTTCAAGTGATTCTCCTGCCTCAGCCTCCCAAGGAGCTGTGATTACAGGCATGCACCACCACGCCTGGCTAATTTTGTATTTTTAATAGAGACAGGATTTCTCCATGTTGGTCAGGCTGGTCTCGAACTCCTGACCTCAGGTGATCCACCCGCCTCAGCTTCCCAAAGTGTAAAATTTATATTTTTAAGTGGATATCATGTAGAATTGAGAGATATTCTAGCCCAGGATATTATTTTTTAATTTTTTATGACATAGATCTGATTTTAATATTTATGTTGAGCTAAAGATGATTTATCTCTAATCACATATAAGAGATTAGATTTACATATACCTGTGCATATGTAAGAGACTACATGATCATGCCATATTTCATGTGTACATTAATTTTTCCATGCATTCACTTAGTTATTACTGAGTGATGTGTTTATGTCTGTGTGCATAGTGTGTAGTGTATGTTATATTTAAGACATTCTAAGGGAATGCCAATGTGTTAGGTAGAAAATACAGGCAAAACAGCTGCCTACTCATGAATCCTGTACCCATTTGTGTGTGTGTGTGTGTGTGTGTGTGTGTGTGTTTTATGGGTTGCTTAAATTTCTTGCGTATTACACCTTTGCTTTCCTCATAGATTGTGGATGTTATAAATATCTTTTTTCAGTTTATTATCCAGCCAATAACATATTATTATCATAGTGTCCTTTATTGAGCACAAATTTTTGATTTTGTTGTTGTAAATCCATCATTTTCCCTTATAATTTGTCCAGTATTGGATTTACACATGATAATTTGAGATATAAAATTTTAGATGTGATGGCATAAAAAATTAAACACAAATTAGTTTTTATCACTAGACAAGTGAAATATAAAGTGGTATTTGCCTACAATTAAATACTATGTAGTACAGTGAAGTAATTAGTTGAATTTATTTAATGTAATACAGATAGACCTCATAGCATTGCTCTGAGTATTAAACACAGAAAATAAGAAGATACTTACTATGATAGAATTTATGTAAATTAAACATACATATAAAATCACGCTATTTTTATTCAATGACATGTATTATATGTTTTATACATATAAATATATAAATAAAAATAAATATGTAGATGTATTTTATCTATTTATATTTTAATAAATATTTTAAATTTAAAGAGAGAGAATATTCTTGACTCTTTTAGGAACTCTTTTTAGTATATTAAATGAATGTCCTTTCAGTCATACTGTATAGTACATTCCAGTATGACTGAAAGGACATTCATTTAATATACTAAAAAGAGGTCCTAAGAGGGTGAAGAAAATGGTGGTGTGAATCAAGAGTGATTGAAAGGTATTAAAATAAAGCCGCAGAATGTTCTTGCCTTATACCAGGTGCTAACGATTTTGTGACATGACTCGAGGGGAAAAACAATTGATCACTAAAAAAACTGGCATCTAAAAAACAAAACAGATATGGAATATGGCTCCAGGTTAGAGTTATACTTTAATAGAGTTGGTAGGAGATAGAGATGAGTAATTACATATTTCAGGTAGAAAAGGATGAGTGGCATTTCAAACCATACAGATATTTATGCATACATCTCATTGACAAATGTTTATCGAGCACCCACCATGGTCTAAGACTCAACAGAAAACAGAATAACCAGGATCTCTGCTTTGTGACAAGTTGCAGTGAATAAACACATAATGAAGTACTATTGTCCACAGAGAACACCACATTACATAAAGAATAAAAGTAGTGCAAAAGAAGAGTGATTGGCTGCTTTCTTTAGAATGGACAGAGGGAAGGTTCTAAGGAGGTGACATTGACAAGAGGGAGCCCGCTACAGAGATCAAGGGAAGGTCATTCAGGGCAAAATAAGTAGAAAGGATCTTGGTACATCTGAAAACCTGAAAAAGTTATAAAACTTAGTGGACCAGGAAAATGAAAGATGAATAAGGGTTCAGAGAGATAGAGAGTGGGGAAAGCATATGGGTTTTATTTGCCAGGATAGGGAATTTGGAGCTTAACCTAAGTGTGACTTAGAATTACTGAACGTAGTTAAGCAAAGAAGTGAGATGATCATTTGGTTTACATTTGTAAAAGTTAATATTGCTGCTGTGTTGAGAATGGATTGAACAAAGACACAAGTGATATTAGGAAAATAAAGAGAAAGTGCAAGTAGAAGAGAGGACATAAGAAGAGAGGACCCAGCTTTCCTTAACATTTTTAGCCAGACTTCCCGGAAGTCCTATCAAATAGCTACTGTTAGTATTTTGTTTGCCTAAAACTAAGTTGCAGGACCATGTCTAACTTTAAGAGAGACTAGAACGTAACATTTTTTATTGAACAATGAACATTCTGAAAAGAAAAAAAATAAGTTATACTGTAACTATGTAACCAAGGAATATTAAAAGACACATAACAGGAAACAATTTTGTGTCTGTCACAGAGATATTTTAGTTTGGGAAACACGGTTTGGGAGCTATAGGGATAAGTTTTAGAGCATGAACCTGGGAAGCAGAATGCAACTGTATTGCCCAGATCAAAAAGAGACAATTTTGTCGACATGTAAGTACACTGACATTTCTATCTTTTAACTTATTACTAACGCTGGTCTGTGCAGCAAATTGGAATTTTCTAGAAAATGTTTACTAACTCTACCATATAGTATATATTTCATTTCTACTTTGTTTCTTTCTCGCTGTGTCCTCACAGAGTCATATATCAGGAAACCTGAAATAAGGCCTAGTGTGCTGCTGAGAAGTGACGCATTCTCTATAAGAATAAAGCATTGAATGTACCATGGAATATTATGAAGGCGTAAAAAAGGTGAATCCACGTCCTTTGCAGGGACATGGATAAAGCTGGAAACCATCGTTCTCAGCAAACTGACACAAGAACAGAAAACCAAACACCGCACGTTCTCACTCATAAGTGGGTGTTGAACAACGAGAACACATGGACACAGGGAGGGAACATCACATACCGGGGCCTGTTGGGTGGGGGGCTAAAGGAGGGATAGCAGGGCTGGGGGGATAAGAGAGGGATAGCATTGGCAGCTAATGTAGATGACGGGGTGATGGATGCAGCAAAGCACCGTGACACATGTATACCTATATAACAAACCTGCATGTTCTGCACGTGTACCCCAGAACGTAAAGTAAAATTAAAAAATAAACTGTACATTACTAATATTTCTAATATGAAAAATAAAGAATAAAACATTGATAGCTAACATTAGGCAATAAAGAAGTAAGGATAATATATCTGGACTCCAGGCCACTGAATACCAGTCAAAGTTGTCACTAAATGGATGTGTGACTATTAACATCTACTTTATCTCTCTGAGCTTCAGCTAAATCAAATCTACCACAGAGTGTTTGTTCTTGGAATTGGTGCATTTAAGACCACATTAGGATGGGGGTAAGGAGGGGGATAAAAAGGAGAACAATAAGAAAGGTGAATTCTAGCCCTCCTGTTGAGCGGCACCCAGGTAATTACATTTGCACTGCTCTTATGTGATTGAAACAATGGATGTTTTCATTCAAGTAGAAAATCTAACAGCATCAATTTACAAGTCCCATTGAGCACCATATTCTATGATCCTATGGCTTTTCAGCAGGTACTTAAATTGCCAAGTTTGTGTCTAATTGTGAGGTAAGAATATGGCCCAGCAAGTTCCATCATTAGGGAGGCGGATATGTAGTAACTACACAGAAATAGCAAAAACTAAAAGATAATGTAAAGAAAACACCCACAGTTATAAGAATTTTATACAGCAAGAACATTACAGTAATGAAATAATTTTTCTTTTTACCAACTGAAAGCATTTTTTGATCCAAATCTCACTTTATGTTTAATTATTTCAAATACAGTTTGCATTTAAAATGTTTTATTTTCTTCAATATTAAAGCATATGTGAACCTCACAAGTACTGGATATTTTTATTTCAAAAATTTACTGATTAACTTTATTATTAAGAATGCATCTTATTTAACATAAATTATATTTCTTTAAAGACTAAAACATGTCTGATTCTCATGCAAATGCCGAGAAAATTGTGAGGACTATTAAGTCTCTTTGCTTTTTAAGATCTTTCTGTTTTGCATAAACTGAATTTATAAGTGGTGATAATCTGGTAAACAACAGAATACAGACTCAGTAAAAACTCTAAGCAGGTTTTGGGTCCAGCTGGTATTCTTAAATTTTTTATGATGCAACATAACATAGAGCCATCTAAATTCACACTTCAGGTAAAAAAAAATAAGTTTGAGGACCTTCAAGAGAATTAATTTTCCTGCCAAATCACAAAACGCAAGACCTCATCAAATAATTCTGGCCCTAGAGAACAAGGGCGATTACAAATTTCAAAGTATTACATACACCAGCTTACTCTTAGTATTGCTTTTTGGTTGGTAGTAAAGAAAATAAAAAATACCGAAAGCATCTTTAAATTTCCTTCTACATTTCATCACACTTATATAATTCTTATTCAGGGTCTTAAATGAAGAGTAAACAATTATTAAAGAAGAAGTGCTTTATATATTAAAGAGAGAAAATGTGGAATTATAGTCTCATAGTACTGGCAGAAGCATTAAAAACTGCTTTTCTATTGGGGCTGATATTTAGTGTGATTTTAACATTTTATTGAGTAATACATATAAGGCATTAGCTGATGTAGTTTATACATGTTGTTACTTCCTTTAATAACCAAAACAACCACATAATTCAGGAATTTCATATATCTAAATATACCATGTATCTTATGTTGCAAACATCAAACCAGACATTTCTAGTGAGAAAATTTTCATATACTGTCTTCTTGTTTTCAGTGATCAAGAATATACAAGTGTCTTAAATAGATCTACAGAAAGATAAATACATTTTAATGTTTATAAAACTTCTAATGGTAAAAACAGCTCCAGATTTTATCTTATGAAGCACTTCATGTCCTGGATTTCACACCATAATTACAAGACTGTAGAAAACAATGCAGTAACATTGTATGCATTTTTAATATTAATAATCTGAAATTGGGTTATTCATGAGATGCCCAAATTTACACTCAACATGACAGGTATTTCTGAAGCAACTCCTCTAATTCCAGATTCAGTACTTATTCCACCACATGGCATCTACAAATCATAGTAGAAATGTCTGCATTTCAGGTGATGCTCAGTGACATACTCTTAGAAAACGATTCACATTGATATATATTCATCTCCTCTTAAAAATGTATTTTTCCCATACTTTCTCCCTCTGTCTTTCTCGCTCTCTCTCTTTCTCTTTTTGCATTATTCTGTTGGCTGAGATGAGATGTCTCTATACCCACAGTCACAGGGAAGCCATCCTGAGAAAAGAATATAGCCAGTTGCTACTCTATCAAAGGCTACCACATCTTTTAGAACATAAAATAAAATAGACATTGTAACTAAAACTTACCAAACAAAACACATTTAAAAGATGTAAATATATGGACTAGCAAATGAATCCAACTATTTTGTTCACTTAGTAATCACAGTTAGTAACATTTCCTCAGTCAAATCCCTCAGTTACCATTATAAACTATATTATTATAATTGTTATACTACATGTTATAAAATATATTAAAAATATCTAAATATATATTGAACAAATCTCAAAAATTAATTTTGTTGAAAATTTAGTAATGTTTGAATTACTATTTACACTTCATTTTTCAAAAGGATTAATAAGTATTAAATATATAGACATTTGGGATATTTTTATTGAGACCTCTGAGTAAAAGCACTTTTAATTATCTAACTGTTAAAAACAACTTTAGAATGTTAATAATATAATACATATATAGTTAAATAAATATAAATGAATATTATGGATATTGTATATTTTATTAATCAATTTTTTACTGAGTATGTGTTTAAAATGGTTGCATTGCATTTATTAATTTTAATAATTCCAGTCATTGATTCATAATCCATTGAAATATATTCTAGAGGGACTGTATTTGCATATTAGGACAATACATGCATTTCACAAAGTGTTTCTATATGTACTAACTTATATATCTTAAGTACCAAAATCAATCATCTAAACCATTATCACTTGTAAAAATATATTTGTGGGAGGTAGACTACCAGAGTTTTATGCCTTACTCTATCACAAATTCCACTGTGTATTTAAGTATGCTTTTAGTGTATTAGCATTTATTTTATTTTTTTCCAAAATGGAAAATTATTTCAAATTATTTAAAATGTTCTACACTATTCTGTGATTCTAAGAAGCAGTTCTTTATGTAGGTCTGCATAGAATTTGAATTTACATTAACAACTCACTCACTTCAGAATGATAGGACTTCATGAAGCATGGCAAAACTTTGAATATTTTGCCATCTACATACTAATCTAATTGCTCAGTTGCCCTGTTCTTTATGGTACATTACTAGAACCTATCATCCTTACTAAAAGTTCATTTAGGGATTATATTGATATGTCATTTAAAAAATTATCAAAATCTCTACTTGAGAGCAAGATAGATACACAAACTTTTAATATTCATTATTTTTCTTGCATTCATAATAAAAATGTTTCTGTAATAGAAAAAATAGTTTTAGTAAGACTATATGGCAATGGATAATAGAAAATATTGTTACAAATTTCACTAAGTATAAAATATTACTAAACACATCTGCAAAATGTAACCCAGAAAAATGTTATTTATTTACAATTTTATGAAATCTTCCTCTGTGCTTTACAGTGAAAACTTCTCTTTGAATCATATACTACCAAAGTGTGAAATTATTTTAAAGTACATCTACACTTCAAATATTTTCATATTTTTCAATTTATCTAAAAAATACATAGAGAAAAATTGGGGATTTAAAAATAATTTTTATAATATCAAATAAAATGTCAGATGTCTCCTCAGCTGAAATGAATACTAAGGAAAGGACATTTTATTTTATCTCACTTCTGACATTTAGACAATAAAAGGTATGAAAAAAACTAAATAATGGTATAGAAATTCATTTTGATACCTACTTTAAATTTAGTTTGTTAGAAATAACATATGGCCAGTAGCTCAAAAACAGTATTTTCCAATTTCTCTCTAACATGCATATGTGAACATTTGAAAGGCAAATACCGTAGTTCTAAAACCTAAGTCTTGTTTCAATCACTTATGCAATGTGTAGGATTCTGATACAATTGTATGAAATGTAAAATTGGTTAAATTCACATACCAGGTTGGTTTCATAGAGTGGGACTGACAAACTCAAAGATGGTAGGAAGACCCTTTATCCTTCCCATGTCATGTTTGGTTTGATTATTTTGATGGTTAATAATAGGTATAAACTTGTCTGGCTTGAGGGATACCTAAATGGCTGGTGGAATATTGTTTCTGGGTGTGTCTGTGAGGGTGTTGCCAGAGGAGACTGACATCTGAGTCATCAGACCAGGAGAGGAAGACCTACACTCAGTGTGAGTGGACATCATCTAATTAGCTACCAGCACAACTGGAAAATATCAGGTGAAACAAGAGGGATAATCTTCCTTGCTGGGTTTTCTGGCTCTCTGTTTCTCCCCTTGCTGGACGCTTGCTTCCTCTTCTCCGGCCCTTGGACAAAATAGCATGGTACTAGTACATAAACAGACACATAGACCAATGGAACAGAATAGAAAACTAAGAAATAAAGCTGAACAGTTACAACCATCTGATCTTTGACAAGGCTGACAAAAACAAGCATTAGAAAAGTACTCTCTATTTAATAAGTGGTGCTGGGATAACTGGCTAGCCATATGCAGAAGAATGAAGCTAGAGCATTATCTTTCATTATATGCAAAAGTTAACTGAAGATGGTTTCAAAATTTAAATGTAAGTCCTCAATCTGTAAAAATTCTAGAAGAAAACCACGAAAATACCCTTATCAGAATTGGCCTTGCCCAAGAATTTCTGGTTAAGTCCCAAAAGCAATTGCAACAATACCAAAAATTGACAAGTAGAACCTAATTAAAGGGCTTCTGCACAGCAAAAGAAATGATCAACAGAATAAACAGACAACCTACTGAGTGAGAGAAGGTACACATCACAAACTACACATCCAACAATAGTCTAATATTTAGAAACTATAAGCAATACAAACAAATCAAGAATCAAAAAGTAAACGCATTAAAAATGAGCAAAGGACATAAACATACAAGCAGCCAACCACCATGAAAAAAATGCTGAGCATCACTAATTGACAGAAAAATGCAAGTCAAAACCACAGTGAGATACCGCCTCATATTAGTCAGAATGGCTATTACTATAAATTCAAAAAAAAAAAAAAAAAAGATTTTGGCGAGGCTGTGGAGAAAAGGAAACACTTATACTCTGTTGGTGGTAGTGTTAATTGATTCAGCTACTGTGGAAAGCAGTTTGGAGATTTATCAAAAAACTTAAAATAGAGCAGTAACATAGAATTACTCTTTGACCCAGCAATCCCATAACTGAGTATATACTCAAAGGACAATAGAACATAATACCAAAGAGATATATGCACTTGGATGTCCATTGCCACAGTATTCACAATAGCAAAGACATGTCAACAATCTACATGCCCATTAACAGTGAACTGGGTAAAAAAAAAAAAAGTGATCCATGTACATGATTAAATACATGTTCCCCCTGTATCTTAAATAAAAGTTGAAAAAATATAAAAAGTAAAATTAAAATTAAAAACTAGACAAACTAAAAATTTGCAGCTTTTTTTTTAATGCATCAAAAATTAAGGTCTCAAGAAAAATTACTGTACGAAATCCAAGGGCAGACCATAACTTGCTAGAAGAAAGAAATCATTGGTGAAAGCAAAATTTTAGCTAATAAGAGAGTATAGAAGTCCTAGAGACCAGACATATAAGGGAAATGTTTCCACATTTTCAGGCTCTTACTCATAAACTTCATTAGTCAGGAGTCCTGAGAACGCACTCCGGGTGGTGTTGGCCTCCAGGAGGAGAAGAGTAATAACTGCTGAAAGATATTAAATTAGCCAAGATCCTTGTCTTCCCTGGAGTAAAAGCCTTAAACTGATAGAAAAAGTAAGACAGAAACATTAACAGAAACAAATATTACAGACAAACATCCTTCATTAAGATACACAAAAATAGCATCAACAGAATATTAGCACATAGAATTCAGAAATATATAAAAGCAGTATCACCACAGTGGGTGAATCAAGGCACTTTCAACATTCAGAAATAGATTAACTATTATGATAGAAACTAAAGAAAAAATGATAGTTATCTCATTGATGAAGAATAAAATATATCATCTACTTACATCAAAATAAAAGGAAACAATAATAATAATTATCCACATGGTTACAAGTTGAATTCTTTTTCTCTCTCATGTGGTAAAAGGTAAAAATGTTTTTCCCTTAAAACTCCTGTGAAACATTACTGAAATCCTAGCCAGTGCAGTAAGTCAAAAACAAAAACAAAACAAATACAAAGAGAGAAAGAGAGGTAGGAAAGAAAAAAAGGAAGGAAGGAAGGAAAGCAGGAAGGAAGGAAGCAAGGGGGGGAAGGAAGGAAGGAAGGGGAGGGAGGAAGGAAGGGAAGAAGGGAGGGAGGGAGCAAAATGAGTATGTACAAACTTATCAAACTGTTTTACATACAATATGCACAGTTTTTAGTATCAATTATACCTCAATAAAGCTTTTTAAAAATAAAGAAAATGACTGGAAAATAAATCAGTAAGTTAAATATAATAAAGCAAGATTAATTATGTAAAATTATCTGATGTCTCTATGTTGGGCTCAGAAAACAAAACTCCAACATCAAGGCCTCAGAAGCAGCATCAGAAGCAAAAGTATTTGACCTTCTCCTGCCTTTCTTTCTTTTAGTCCCATTGTTTATTAAAGCTAGCCATAGAAACTAGAATCTCTCTCTTCCCTAAGGGAGGTCATAGAAACCAGAACCCCTTTTTGTCCAAAAGCAGCCATAAGACCTAAAAATATTACTTTAACATTCCCTCCACCTTCTCTGAGTAAAAATTAAACATAAAGAAATTATTTGACCTACTTTGTTTGATTGCAGGTCCTAAGACTCCCATTCTAGAAAGGATCTTGCCCTATACCCAGAAGGAAGAAATGCGTGCTTACAGAGGCCAAGAAGAGTCAGGCCTTGATGGGTTTCTCCAGCCAGTCTATTAGCATTAGATCATAACCTGTGTGTACAATCATATTTCTACATGGCTGTCCATATTTTATGGAATCTAGGCTTAAGAATAGGCAATTTTCCTCTATTTTTGGGTCTTCATCCTGAAGGCTCCTATGTATGTATATAGTAAATAAATTTGAATACCTTTCCCCCAGTTACCTACCTTCTACAAGTTGATTTTTCAGCAAATCTTCAGAAGGCCAAAAGGAAAGCTCTTCCTGGGCCTCCATGATATAATTATTTTTTCATATAAAAATAAATAAACATTGGAAATCATGATTTCTATTAGCAGAAGACATAATCATATACATAGCAAATAGCAACAGGAATACTAATAATATCTTAAATTTAACATGCAACTTAAAGGAAGTTGTAGAAAACAATACTAATACACAAAAGCCAATTTTATTTTTATCTCCTAGAAATCAGCACGGAATTTGAAATTAAAGATAATACCAATTATAACACAAAAAAGGGAAATTTTAATATAACTTGTAGGTATTAGGTAAAATAATTCCCAGATCCTTATGTTGAAAGTCATATGACATCAGACATAATTATACATACATGTATATGTGTATTACGTACATAAAGGCGGGTACAAGGGCTGAAGACTGGAGACTATGGTAGGACCATACCTGTCTCAAAAGGTGACACTGAATTAGTCTCCACAGTCAAAAACCAGACATAAGTTTTTGTCTGTAAGATACTAACTTTGAAGCAAAGGTGGTTGTAGACCATTTACTTCTTTAGATACGCTAATTATGTAATCTTTTGGAAAGGAGAGGTCACAGTAGGACAGTAGAACCGAGAGAGGAAAAATCTCAGTTGACTGTGTATCACAGAAATACTCACGAAAGCACCAACTTGACTGAATTTGTCTGGAGCTGATTAATTTTTTCCTCAGGTGAAATGAGCACGCAATGCATTAATTAAGTTAAATTATCAAAAGAGGTGTTATATTTTCTATAGCTGGGTGTAGAGAAATTAGCCTTATGAAAAATCATTCATATTATCCTAGTCATATCTGTGTCCAAAAACTTCATAAATTTGCAACTTAAAATATTTTAAAGTATTAATCAGTGTAGAGAGTAATGTTAGAAAAATTAGACTATACTGATTTTTGTTGAAATTTATTGGAATTTAAGAGAGTTCTCTAGGAAATCAAGCTGGCATCGGTCATTAAATTTTTAGCATGAATAAAGAAATTAAATAAAGGCTTTAAACCCTGAGGAAGATGTATTAGTCTGTTCCTGCACTGCTTTACCGAAATACCTGAAACTGAGTAAAGACGTTTAAGTGGCTTGTGGTCCTGTAGCAGGAGCAGTGCGGAGCAAACCTCTCCAACACCGAACTGAGAAAGGAAGTGGTTTTTTGTTCAGCTGGGAGCTGCGGGTGGCTAATGCCTTGTCTGTAGAGCTCTCCGAGCAGCAGGTTCTTTCCCTTTTTTAGGGGCTTATAACTCTAAGGGGGAGCAGAGATGAAACTGTGTTATTGTCCATTGACTGGACGTTTGACCTCACAACCTTTGGTTTCATTGATTTGCTAGTTCATATGCAGCGTGAGAGGGAACAGGCAGGGGAGGGGGCTCACAGAAACAAGACAAAACCAGTAAATTTATTTGGCAGAGGTATTTCCAGGAGGGGACCTGGGTTGTGCAAACGTGGAGGATGTGACCCAGCGCCCGGCTCTTTGAAGCCCTTTCAAGGCTTATAGGTAGCAGAGGCACTGGGAACTGAAAAGGGAGTTACTTTCCCAGTGCTTGGGCCTCTTTATGGCCTGGTCAGTGGTGTCAGCAATTCGCCTGACCACAGATTCAAGCTCTTTGGTATTTTATCTCTTTTTATCCTCCTTCTCATCCAAAGGGAGGGGGTGGAGGCCTGTGAGGAGGGAGATGGGGAGGGGGTCTCCCCTCTCAGTTTCTTAGGCTGTACAGAAAATTTAGCCACTTCTGCTTCCTGGGTGACCTCAGGACACTTAGAATCCTGGTGAAAGGTGAAGGGAAGCAATCACAACTTACATTGCTGGAACAAGAGGAAGGAAGAGAGAGGGGAGGTGCCACACAATTTTAACAACCAGACCTAAAGAGAACTCAGTATCATGAAAACACCACCAAGGGGGAAATGGTGTTAAATCATGAGAAACTGGCCCCATTATTCCACCAACGCGCACCTGGCCCCACCTCCACCTTTGGGAATTACATTTCAACATGAGATTTGGGTGAGAACACAAGATTCAAACTGTGTCATAGCTCAACAATTCAGGTAACTCAATGTGCAAGAGCTTTCTAAAAAATCAGCAAAATGCACTTTCATTTTACTTCAGGGGAATAAAAAATCTGGTCTTTTCTGAGTGGTAGAAACAAATGCTAATGGAGGGCTAACAATCAGTGTACAAGAGGGGTTACAGTGCTGATAAGTTTGTGTCTTATAAATATCTCACAAGGAAACGGGTCCCACGGCCATAAGAAGGTGTCTCTTGTTCTACTGCGTTGCCTGAATAACTGTTCTATGCCTACTCAGAGGATGGGAGAGAGGTCTGCTGGAAGAGTTCCTGCATTTAGATTTCCTTCCTCATGCCCTGCACCTGCTACATGACACCATCTGTGCCATAGGCTCTCCATGGAGACTTGCTCAAAGGATGCTCCATTGGGGAATGAGAGGAAATCAGAGATGTTCCTTCTTCAAAGAGTTCCAGAGAGCAGAGGCCATTTCTACTTTAGGAGAAAAATCTTTCCACT
This sequence comes from Alouatta palliata, assembly GCA_004027835.1. Taxonomy (NCBI): domain Eukaryota; kingdom Metazoa; phylum Chordata; class Mammalia; order Primates; family Atelidae; genus Alouatta; species Alouatta palliata. Next base: position 77,236 of record PVKV010002981.1, read on the forward strand.
CTTATTTTTCTATCTTGTTGTAATAAAAGTAACCACAACATGTTTACTTTACGCTCTAGAGGGACATTGTGAGGTTTTATTATTGTCATTGTCATTGTTTTTGTTATATTCTCTACACAGAGTAAGAATGAGCTATGTGGAACCATCTTTGACGTCCATGAGAAAACCAATTTGTCCAGTTCTGCCAGTGATGAGGATAGTAAGTTTTTCTATTCAGAGAAAAAATATGAGTATGCACATTTGGACAAAATTAAGGCCACATTTCCCAACCAGCATTAATAGCAATAAAGTCATCTGTTCGTCTCCTGTATCATCCTTCTTAATTTGTTCCAACTCTGATGAAGTAAGAAAAGTGCTTCACTTATTTTAAAACTCCAACACACACCTTGCCTATTGTACTTTTTTACGTGAACTACATTTTTTTGTACATGTATAATTTCAAGCCATGTCTAGCTGTTTGATAGTTAAAACAGACGTGTATAACTTAGTTTGACGCTGGTATCTTACGTGAACTTTGGGATTTGACAAATACAGCTAATTTCAGCTCAGGGCTCACCAGTAGAAGAAAATCAAATTTTATCAGTTACAGGGCACTCAAAACAAATAATCGATAGCAGCTTGGCTTCAACTCAGAAAACGTTAGGGGCTCTGTAGGGAAGCAAACAGATAGCATAGAGAAAAAATTAACCTGCAACTGAAGACCAGGTGGGAAAAGAGGCAGCAGTGGATACAGCTGTGCGTTTAAGACCCTCTCTGCTGAGCTACTTTGGCTTTACTCTGTTTTAATTCATTAGCCTCAACAGCATCTCTTTTCCAACCACTGCAGCTGCACGTGAAGAGTTCCATGCAAGAGCCATCCTGACTGGTTGCCTGTGATCCCATGCCTACTTTATTTAGATTTGTTATCTCTGATTACAGAAATGTAGATGTTCATATCTCTGACCATGCCGGAAACCTGATGACAGCATGAGTTAAGTTCTCCTTCTTCCTTTAGGTAATAATCCAGTCATGTTCTTTTGACAAAAAAAAAAAAAAAAAAGTTCAGAAATTAGACAGAAAATAATTCAAATTAGCCAGATAAAGTCATTGCTGGGACAATGCTGTCAGCTTTTCTTCTTACCATGTCTCTTCCACTCCTTATCTGTTTTACTATTTCTGTTCATGACATGCAACATTCTTTTTCCTTTTGCAGGAATTCTTGCAATTGTCTCATGACATTCATAAACAATCTTATTGCATTTGGCACGATATCCATCATTTTCTGTCACTCCTTTCCTGTCTGTTTCACTGCTGCTTCCTATTTCTTAGTGGACACCTCGAGCCTCTCCTGTGGACCAAAATTTCTTATTGCACAGATCGCTGTAAACAATAGATGCTTTCTACAGAAAAGAAAACAACAACAACAAAATAAATAGAATAAATTTTAAAATACTCCTTTAGCTATTAATATTACCAGAGGTTATTAGCTCTGCCTATTTAAATGGTTGCAATCATTTCCCCACTTAAAACTAATTTAAACATATATAAACTCATTTCCCTGGATCTCTAGCCTATGATATAAGCCTTTACGTTCACCATTTTTCTTTCCCCACTTCCTGCAATTGTTACCCTCAATACAGAAAGTATATATTAATTGCCAATGGTGCTGCATTTGAATAAGCTACAAAGAAATTCAGTAGTGTAGCCCTAAACAATGCCTACCAGAAAATAATTATTTTATTTTTACTTTAAGACTTCCTAAGACTCAGATCATTTTTTGATTTGAGATATAGATATTGTGCTATGCTCGGAATGGTAGCATACCTTTTATATTAAGACATTGACTTTGGATAATGCTTGTATATACTTTAATTTTCCATTCAATAAAAATGGGTTGTTACATAAAAGATTATTGATCTCTCAAGCAAAAACAGTCCTGTTGAGCCAAGTGTCCTTATTTATTTTTAAGAGTGTCTGAATCCTTTTAATGCCAGTTTTGTTTTCATCTATGAGAACTACAACAGATTTAGCTTTCTTTTCTTTTACAGGATATATGTATATATATATATATATCTTTTCTCTGTTAGTGTCATTTTCTTTACTAATTTGGTTTCCTTCAATTTGTTCATAATTCTTAAATTCTTTTTCTCAGAATTTTCTTCTATTTTTCTTCTACTTTCTTATAACCTGTAGAACAATAATCATTGTGAAAGAAGTATGATTTTTATACTCACAAAAGTTATTAAAATAATTTTCTGATAATTTAGTTTGCTATCTCTGGCTGAAGAGTGAGAAAGAGAGAGTAAATGAGTATGTGATAGAAAAAACAAGTATAAGCAGGTATATTACTAAAACATCCACCTTTTGACAAGCAGACTGCTTGATCTTGCATTGAATTTCAAGTGTAGAGGAGCAGAATGAAGAATTTGTTTTAAAAGAGTCCATGGGCAAAGAACAGAGAGAAGCAAGAATACTCTACCTAAAGCATCCTTTCTCCCACTAGTGAAAGTTGACCCAAATAATTAATTCCCACACATTTTACCTCCAAGATCTTTTACAAGTATGTGAGAAGTGGGTCTCAGATTATTTTGTGAACTAATAGCAATAAAGAAGTCTTAGAGTAAGAACGTAGAGGCTTCCACTGCAGGTGAGAGATGAAACACTTGTATTGTTTCCACAAGCAACGGAAAAATCATCATTTTAGGTTTAGTTCCCGAAAACAGTGTCTGAGATACGTTTTCTGGTATAGGAGATCAACTGAAGGTGTGCTCTTCAGTATAGACCTCTAAGTTATTGAATAGAACAGGATATGAATGGAGAAATACATGGGAAGTAATAGAGTTAGACTTAGTCTGATCCACAGGGAGAAGGCTTTGATTTATAAGCACTACACAGTTGCCCTCCTCACCTTGAGGCAAAGAAATTAGATTGTATGCTCAGAGGTGCAGTGATCTATGTCAACTGAGACAAACAGTCACGAGAAGTCTTTAGGAGCCAATACTCATAGTGGTAGGGGACAGATATATCCATGCAGTCAAATGTACCTAAGAGCAGGTGTTTCAAGGGGTTCTTCTGCTGCCTTTCCCCTCACAGCACACACTGTGGCTAGAGATCCTTTGTTTCTTTAACGAGAGTTGCTGTAACTCAGTAAGTAAGTAGCATAAGTGTATGAACACTAGGTGAGGCCTGCACTGAATCTAGATCAGTTCATTATTGTACAATATTAAATAGCTGTTTATATCATTAAAAGGCATCTGTAACCTTGAGATGGGAGAAATGTTAACCATGTTTGTTAAAAATATATATATAACAAAGTCATCATATTATGAAAGAAAACCAATTTGTAATTTGAAAAAAAAAAAGAAATCCAGGAAGCAATTTGCACAGTGATATTAGTAATTTCCCAAATAAACTACTGAAAACTAGAAATGGGGTGAATATGTTGACTGGCCTAATGACTACATTGAAAGTTATTTTTAATTTTGTTTTTGATAGAAAAAGTGCAACACTGTCATATAGAACATGCTTTTCTCTAACTCTCGGCATTCTCTCAACTGTTCCAAATTCTGATACTCTCATGCCCAAAATAAGTCCTGTTACTCCTTTTCAGTCTTTTGTTATAGAGCACCTGATATTCTAATCATTTCAGCGTGTTTCTTTCCTTCAAAATAATCTCCTTATAAGTCTTTTTACCAGATCTAAAGCTCACTATAGCTTACCTATGAAGAGATGAAACTGATTTAAATTTTACTCAGGAGTGTCTCAATAGATGCCTTCACATATTTATAATATATAATAAATATATAAGTGTGATAGCATGGGTATATACACACATATACACACACACACTTACATATTTGTATTAGTTCAGTTTCACACTGCTGATAAAGATATACCTGAGACTGGAAAATTACAAAAGAGGATTAACTGGACTCACAGTCCATGTGACTCGGGAAGCCTCATAATCATGGTGGAAGGCAAGGAAGAACAAGTCACATCTTACATGGATGGCAGCAGGCAAAGAGAGAGAACTTGTGCAGGGAACTGCTCTTTTCAAAATCATCAGATCTTGTGAGGTTTATTCACTCTCACAAGAACAGCAAGGAAAAGACTCAGCCCAATGATGCAATTACTCTCACTGGGTCCCTCCAGCAACACATGGGAATTCAAGATAAGATTTGGGTTCGCACACAGCCAAACCATATCATTTGGCCCCTGGTCCCTATCAAATCTTACGTCCTAACAATTCAAAATCAATCATGCCTTCCCAACAGTCCCCCAAATTCTTAACTCATTTTAGCATTAACTCAAAAGTCCACAGTCCAAAGTATTATCCAACACAAGGCAAGTCCCTCTTCCCTCTGAGCCTGTAAAATCAAAAGCAAGTTAATTACTTCCTAGATACAATGGAGATACAGGCATTGAGTAAATACAGACATTCCAAATGGGAGAAATTGGTCAAAACAAAGGGGATACAGGCCCCATGCAAGTCCAAAATTCAGGAGGGCAGTCAGATATTAAAATTTCAAAATGATCTCCATGTCTCAAATCCAGGTCAGGCTGATGCAAGAGGTGGGTTCCCATAGTCTTGGGCAGCTCTGCCCCTGAGGCTTTGTGGGATACAACCTCCCTCCTGGCTGCTATCATGGACCAGTGTTGAGTGCCTGTAGCTTTTCCAGGCACATGGTGCAAGCTGTCAGTGTATTTACCGTTCTGGGATCTGAAGGATGGTGGCCTTCTTCTCACAGTTCCACTAGGTAGTGCCCCAGTAGGGACTCTATGTGGGGGTCCCAATCCCACATTTCCCTTCCATACTTCCCTAGCAGAGGTTCTCCATGAGAACCCTGCTTCTGAAGCAAATTTCTGCCTGGACATTCAGGCATTTTCATACCTCTTCTAAAATGTAGATGGAGGTCCCAAACCCCAGTTCTTGACTTCTGTGTATAGGTAGGCTCAACATCAAGTAGAAGCTGCCAAGGTTTGAGGTTTTCACCTTTGAAGCCACTGCCCAAGCTCTACATTGGCCCCTTTCAGCCATGGCTGGAGTGGCTGGGACACAGGGCACCAAGTCCCTAGGCTGCATATAGCATGGGGATCCTGGGCCCAGCCAACAACACCACCTTTTTCTCTTAGGCCTCTGGGCCTGTGATGGGAGGGGCTGCCATAAAGACCTCTGTCATGCCCTGGAGACACTTTCCCCATTGTCCTTGGGGATTAACATTCAGCTCCTCCTTACTTACGGAAATTTCTGCAGCCACCTTGAATTTCTCCTCAGAAAGTGGATTTTTCTTTTTCATCACATTGTGAAGCTGCAAATTTTTCAAACTTTTATGCTCTGCCTCCCTTATAAAAATAAGTCACCTCTTGAATGCTTAGCTGCTTAGAAATTTTTCCTGCCAGATACCCTAAATCATCTGTCTCAAGTTCAAAGTTCCACAAAGTTCCACAAATCTCTAGGACAGGGACAAAAGGCCTCCAGGCTCTTTTCTAACAAGAGTCACCTTGGCTTCAGTTCCAAACAAGTTCCGCCTCTCCATCTGAGACCACCTCAGCCCGGACCTTATTGTTCATATCACTATTAGCATTTTTGTCAAAGACATTCCGCAAGTTTCCAAGAAGTTCCAAATTTTCCTACATTTTTCTGTCTTCTTCTGAGCCTTCCAATCTGTTCCAACTTCTGCCTGTTACCCAATTCTAAAGTCACTTTCACTTTTTGGGTATTTTTTCAGCAGAACCCCAATCCTGGTACCAATTTACTGTATTAGTCAACTTTCATGTTGCTGAAAAGACATACTCAAGACTGGGCAATTTACAAAAGAATGAGGTTTAATTGGACTTACATTTCCATGTCGCTGAGGAAGCCTCACAATCATGGCAGAAGGCAAGGAAGAGCAAGTCACAACTTACATGGATGGCAGCAGGCAAAGACAGAAAACTTGCGCAGGAGGACTCCTCTTTTTAAAACCATCAGATCTTGTGAGACTTATTCACTATCATGAGAACAGCAAGAGAAAAACATGCTCCCAAGATTCAGTTACCTCCCATGGGATCCTCCCAAATCACACAGGAAATGAGATTTGGGTGGGGACATGGGGAAACCATATTAATATTTGTTATTATAAACATATGAAGGCATACGTATTTATACACACTATATACATTATAGATAGTGTATGTACCTATATGTGTACACATATGTATAGAGTGAGAGACAGAGAGAAAGAGACAAAGTTCTGTGAAAGAGAGTTTGTTTCAGAGAGCAATACAACAGCTCTAACACTATTACTGCTTACATGTTTTGCCTGAACTTGATTATATATTTTTTAATATTAAGTATCTTATTACAAAGATTTAACTTTTAATGGAAGATACATTTATTCTCTGATCCCATGTCCTCAACACTAGGAATCACACAGTGCACTTTAAGAATTATTACTATTAACGTACATTTAGCAGAGTTTTCTAAACACTAATAAATGCATTTATCTATGCAAATCAGGTAGAATCTGTTAAAGTAAAGTCTCTCTTATCTTCAAGATAGGAGATAGTTTCATAAGTTGGAGCAAAGTTAGGTTCCTACCCTCCCACAGAAATTGGGAGAAACTGGCACTGTCTTCCTTGACAATCATTTTTCAAAGGAATAATTCCCAGATCCTTGACAAAGACACTCACTTCCACATTGCAAAACTGATTGGCAAGAAGCTTTTAAAAGGATTTGTATCTCAAAGCAGTAGAGAAAGAATTTACAATTTTCTAAAGCAAATGATCTATGAAAAGGAAGGTCAGGGGCTTAGGGGCAGGAAGAAACCTTTCTAATGTTTAGTCAGGCTGAAGGAAATTTTAAAGCCATTTTCATCAGAATTCTCCCTTTCCTCATATTTCTACTCAAATGTCACATCACCTATGAGGCTTTTCTGATCACTTTGTGTTAAATGCAACTTTCCCTCACCCTTGCCAATTTCTGTCCCCATTGCCTTGCTTTATTTTTCTCTCTGGCAATTATCACCATCTGAAATTTAACATCATTACTTCATTTTCACTTATCTATTGTCACGCAATGCAGCATAACCAAAAGAAAATCTCAGTAGCATAAAATAATTGGCATATGTTGGTCCTGAATCTGGGTCAGCCTGGGATTGGTTAGGCAGTTCTGCAGATGGTCACTGGACTGGGGGTGGTGGTAAGTGACTCTCAGCTGACTGAGGCTGTGGTCCACTTGGCCCTCTTCTTCCATCAGGCTTGTCTGGGCATATTCTGATGGTGATGAGCAGGGCAGAAGCATAAAGACAGGTGAGGGGAAACATGCCAGATCTCTGAAGGCTTAGACTTGACGCTGCCTTTGCAAAAATTATATCCGCAAGAAAATTATAGCAGTGAAGGAGATCTGATCTGGCCAACTCCCATCTTTCCTTTAACCTTCAGGCTGTGCTTAAGTATTCCTAGGCTAAAGCTAAACTAACTTTGGTAGACATTTACTTTATAATTCAAATGATAATCACCCTTCCCCAAAACTCAGCCCTTTTAATAAAGCTAATGAGAGACCACCAGACTAGGAGGATAGAGAAGGCTGAATTCTGCTAAAGTGTAGATGTAAATGATTACAGACCATTATCCCAGAGGACACAAGATATGAAACTTCTCCAAGTAATCCTGCAGAGTAATCACTATCGTAGAACCTAAGATTTGCCTTTTGAAATTTTTTTTCAGGTTTTTTGCATGTCTGACAACCGATGGCTCTGCCTAGACCCACCAACTCACACAATAACCTAGCTTATGCACATATTAACTGAATCTGGAATGTACCCTGTCTCTACCTCTAATCGAGGACTTTCAAAATCTCCAAACATTTATCTTAAGTAAACATTCTTCAAGGCGCTCTTTCTGTTTCTTCCATGGAAGTATCTGTGCGTTTCTCTTCTGGGATTTCTTGCCATCCGTCTTACATTATTGTCACTAAATGTATTACCTTTCCACACACAGTAAGGCTTTCTGGTGGGAAATAATGCATTTTGTCTATGTTTGTCACCCTGTCCGTATTCAGAAAACAATTTTTCGAATCTGCAATGTGATGCCTTTTCAATAAATATTTTGGAATATGCAAGCACATTACATTTTATTTGAATATTTCAGTCACTCCTCAACACCTAATAAAGATAAATTCTTAACTTAGAAGGATTTCTCCCCTCCCCTTGCCTGTAGTCAAGGTTCGACCATTATTTACTATCTTTTTCTCATTACTAGCAGCCCAGATAAATCACGAAACTTGAAATTTCTAGAAAACACTGTAAAGTTAATCATCTCTATGTATCCACTCATGTGTTCTTCTTTTAGGACATCTTTGTTTTCTTCATTTATAGCCTTATTATTTGCCTTATTCTTGCATATTTCTTTCTTTTGGCTATTTATGATTTTTCATTATAATATAATCATACTATTTATGAGATACATTATATTCTGACTTATGTTGCTATGAAGTCGGCAGCTATTGCTTAATTTCAACACTAACTTAGGCAATGCAAGTGAATAGACTGAGTTTATACACTTATACCTATCCCAGGACAAAATTTATTGTTTTGCGTATGTGAAAGATACTTTGTATTTTTAAAAAATGATTCTGTTGTGGAAAAAACAGATGAAAAAATGACAAAGCAATATTATTTTAACAAAAAAATTCTGAACATTGAAATGAATTAATATATATTAAATTAGTTACCTAGAATTTTACATAGAGTGATACTTGTAACATAAATTGCACAAATAATTGTATTTTTATAGGCCCACAAACTCTATGCTTACCTTTTTCGACAGGTGAGCTCTTAAATAATCAGCTGCATGAAGCCCTTGGTAAACATAGCTTTAAAACTGCAAATCTCAACAGCAATGTTATATAGAAATCATTGGCTATTGCACTAGCTATACCAAAATAATGTCTGTTTTCACTGCAAGTTTCTAATGCTATTGATTTCCCATGGCATTGATGTGGGATAGCAACTAGGGATATATCTTTTATTAGTCATTCCACAAGATGAATCGTGTTAGTTTAAAACAACAGTTGTTTAAAACACAATTGTTTATATTACATTATATTACATTAATGTAAACAATAGTTTACATTACAACTTACATTGAGGTTAATTTCAATTTTAAGCTTTTTAACTTAGGATTCAAGCAATTGAAAAACAAAATCTTTCCCTTTGTCATAAATAATGACTGTCCTAATTATAGTCAGATAAGTGTGATCTTCAAAAGATCAATGCCTCTTTGTGCCAGCCATCATAAACAATCACACAATTCTGCAGGGGTGGTGAGTTAGATGTAAATTTAGAGATAGATATAAGTATACAGTACATATGATGATATATATGGCCATGGGTAATGAATAATAGAAAAATAATCTCTAATGACTTAATTTTTATATGTTGATGTTGCTAATTATATACACTGCTATTTAAAATAAATTGGAATTTTACATTTTGTTTTTTGAAATTTCCATTGACCCCCAAAGTAAACCCTTCCTATATAATAGTCCTATTCATCTTTGCAAGTTCAGCGTATGAGTAATACGGAGTTTATAGAGTTCAAGACAGTTTTATGGAGAGTTTTATAATATATGTGAAAGTCTTCACATAAGCTGTAGGTCATCCAGAGGAATTCTATCAACAAACCTACATCATAAAGACACCAGCAAATGATAAGTCAAAGGAAGAAAGACTGGGAGCAGATCCATTTTATTTCTGCAGCAAATCTTTCTACTTTTGAGTCTATTTATTTTCACAAATAGAGAAACCTAAAGAATATTTCATAAGTGATGAAGAATTTCAAAAAACAGTAGCATATTGCAGTAAATTATTCACTAGTTCTGTATATTTAGAGATGCCTTTTTGGAATTTATAAAGAATGTTTTATAAAATGAAAACTCAGGGTTAGTAAATTTGACAACTCAACAAGCTTCCATTACAATATATTTAATACTGCACAGAAAATAACAAGACTAGAAAGTTAAGTGTTATTAGAACTTCTGTTATAAATAAAATAAAATGTGAATAATTAGTCAGAAGAAAAGAATAAGTTGGAAAAAATGTCATAGTCACTGCAGAAAGTGTTATATACCCATTAGTCACACAGGGCAATGGGACGCTGAGCTATTTTATGCTCTTCTAAGAAAACAAACAAAAATCCCTCCTTAGAACTTAAATAATTTTTCTCCATAATAGAAAAATAAAAGTTTAAAAATTAGAATGTTTAAGGCTATAAAAGCCCTACAGAATGTGACATAATGTAAACATTATTAACTTTTTGAATCTTCAAGAATACAGTATATTTGAAAATCAATCTTAGTATAATGGCTGCCATTTTGAAATCATTTCTGAATATGTAAAATGGTGACCAAAATGGTAACTCACTGTGAATATAATCTTGCTTCCAAATAGTCCATTTCAGAGGCAAAATTATAAAAACTATTTTAAAATTTTCTAGGAACTATTCTTAACTTGTGATATGGGCATATTTAATATGCTTAGTATGTGAAAATGCTCTCAGATGCTTGTGCCTATGGCCCATAATGTCTTAAAAATAACTTGACTAATTGTTTGTTGTTGTTTTTGTAAATTCAGGAATGTATGTGTACTTGAGTCTTCTTTTAAGAAAATGTATTTTAAAAAATTATCATATGTTATCATCTGCAGAAAGCATCTACCACAAGAAAGCCATAAAACCACCAAATAGAAAGAATGACTCAGTCAGGTGACATCAGCCATTCGCCACTGACCATGCCAGGTTGGTATGTGAGTTCATAAATGCTGTGGCTACGGTGGCAGAAGTGGAGGATATGTGTGAACCAGCAGCCTAGTCTAATCTAATTACTGCGGCTGTCTAAGGTCAAACTTCACAGTAACAGAGACCAATAGTAGGAACTCATGTCAGTCTCAAATAAATCAAGATGTTATTTGGTGATAAGTTTATTGTAATGTGTCCTTTTTACATTGGAAGGGGGAGTGGTTCAGACTGAAATTAACACATATTGTAGGTATGAATTTGACTTTTTTTCTCACAATTTTGACAGTACCACAATCTGAGAGCTTAGAGAGTATTTGTGTTGGTGAAAAGGGATCCTACATAATATCGCTATAGATCAAGCAAACTGTTTTTTAAAAGGGAGGTATGGTACTGTATGAATAATTACGGGATCTACTTCTACTACCACATATCATATTCCTGAGAAGCTGCCATTCTGATAGATCAATAGAAGAGATTTTTGAAGGCATTACTGTGATGCCAGCTTGGAGATAAATTTTTAAGAGTGGCTGATGACAATTTGAGATGACAGTTGCGTGGTGCTGTGTCCCCAAGTAGCACACAAAGATCTGGTAATGAGGGATTAAAGCAGGAGAACTTATCTTCACAATTGCTCCCTGTGATACACTGGATTTGTCCTTCTTGTCTTTGCATTCTAAGTTCAGAAGATTTAAAGTTCTTTGCTCCCAGAGGAAGAGCTCTTCCATGAGTGGAGAGAGTCAAAATTAAACTTTAAGCTATGGCATCCAAACAAATATCTGGGCTTTGTGCCAAGAGACCAGCAGGCAAGGAAAGAAGACATCATCCTGGCAGGTTATTGACTCAGCATCAAGAGGGAGTACAGCTGCTGTTACATGGTGGGACAGAGGAGAATACGACTAGCATCAAGGCGGTGGTGTGTTGGCTTCGGCCCTTAAACCTGCTCACCAGAGTCAGTGTGTATATCTCTTCTCAGCTCCTCATTCAATTATGTCATATCACTAACTCTAAATCAGCCATGGTTGAAACATTTCACTACAGAAATCAACAAACACTTCAAAGAAGACATTTCCTTTTCTTTTTTTCTTTACAGAAATCTGCTTGTTAAACATTTGCCAGTATAGTGCTCATCCAGGCGAGCTTATGGGGCATCTCTTAGTACTCGCTTGATTATTTTAAATTTTAAATAATTTAATGTAGCAGTCACAACACGAGAAAAGATTGGAGATTAGGGACTCAGCCACCGCAGAGATGAGTATCTGGGTCACTCCGTCAAATAAGCCACTTAGATCAGCAGAGGTGATGGGTTAGAGTTGGGTGAATTTAGAATTGATGTTAGAGAAGATAGACAGTGAGCATCAGCTGTGGCCGTGAGACCAGCTACAGCAGTTAGGGCTGTAGTTTTTCTCACTAACTTAATTTTTTATGAGCTATAGTGAATATCATTGTGCTTCACCTAGATTTCCTTTCAGAAATGAGTATTCATGCCTCACCTACTAGGTTTGTTGGCTACTGAGGGCACACAACTGAGTTCCTCTCTAGCAATTATCCCTGGCTTACAGAATACCTTCTCTCCAGTTTAAGTTGCACCTTGTCTCTACACATTCAGAGACTGCTGTGGAAAGCAATACTCAGGCCCAGGGGCTTGCCTTAATTCAAAGCAGTTTTCACTTGTCTTTGTCACATCAGCTGAGATGATAGTCATGCCTGTCATGGTTGAACTCCTGCCCCACTGGCTTACTTTCCTTTCTAACTGATGTTCCTGAAACTATTCTCAATAAATTTCCTGCACATCAATCTCAGTCACAGATTCTGAAATGCCAACTCTACAGGTAGTTTTACGAAAGCTTGAACAAACTTATTTTTGCAAACCAACAGAAAGTTTCCTAAAACTAAAGTATATTTGCCATTGTTATACAAATGTGATCACTATAGCATATAGCCTTCAAAATGTCATCCTTAGTCTAGGATTTTTTGGTCCTATATTTAGCAATTTATAGATAATACTATGCTCTGATTTTAGTGAAGTTCTGACGAACACTGTCACGAAAATTATTTTTCTTTACAGGCAAAATATGATACTTTAAGGAGCTTCTAGATGAGGATATAAGTCTGGTAAATGAATACATTCTCTCTCTCTCTTTATTCCTCTGTCTCTGTGTGTGTGTGTGTGTGTGTGTGCGCGCGCGCATGTGTGTGTTGTACATCTTGACTACTTTAAAGTAAATGATTAAAACTGTTGGAAAAAATCAATCTTAGATTTGCTTTCTTCTAATATGGTACCTGGTAGTGATATTTAAAGAGAAGCTAACTATCACTTCCTTGCTTTTAATTATTGAAACTTACTGTTGGCAACAAAACTAATTAGTGTGGAGATTATATTAGCTTGATTGTTTTGCCACCCTTGACTTCTTCCTGGAAAATACTAACTGAAATCTGTAGCCTAGCAGCAAACAAGTAATAAACTGAGATAAATCATATACAGAGTGAGAATGCCTATGCCAGGCAGGAATCCTTTGAGATCAAGAAAAGGAGATTACCTGGATGAATTATTTCCTTCTTTATAATTATTTTGAAGATCTTGTAATTGAGAACTTAATTTAATTGGCCATATGTGGGAAGTTAAGAAATTCAAATGCAAAAAAAAAAAAATACAAAAATCAACAAAGCCAGAAGTTTGTTTTTTGAAAGAATATGATTAATAATCAGCTAGCTAGACTTATAAAGAAAAAAATAGAGAAGAACCAAATAAACATAACCAGAAATGACAAAGTGCCATTACTGCCAATGTGTAACTACAAAAATACCCTCAGAGATGATTACAAAAACCTCTATGCACCTATGCACACAAGCTAGAAATCCTACACAATATAGATAAATACCTGGAAAACATAGCCTTCCAAGACTGAATCAGGAAGACATTGAAACCCTGAACAAACCAATAATGAGTTTTGAAATTGAATCAGCATTCAAAAGCCTCTAAACTAGAAAAAGTCCAGGACCAGTTGGATTCACAGCCAAATTTTACCAGACATATAAAGAAAAGGTGGTATTATTCCCACTGAAACTATTTCAAAAACATACAGAGAGGAAACTCCTCCTTAACTCGTTCTATGAGGCCCAGATCATTCTAATGGCAAAAATCTGAGAGAGACACAAAAACAACAAGAAAAACTTTAGGCCAATATCCCTGATGAACACAGACACAAAACCCCTCAACAAAATACCAGCAAACTGAATTCAGCAACACATCACAACACTAATGCCGGGATAACTGGCTAGCCATATGCAGAAGATTAAAACTGGACCCCTTCCTTACACCTTATAAAAAGGTCAGCTGAAGGTGGATTTAATACTTCCATGCAATACCTTAAAACTCTAAAAATCCTTTAAGAAAATCTAGGAAATACCATATTGGACATAGACCCTCAAAAGACTTTATGACAAAGACATCAAAATCAGTTACAACATAAACAAAAGTTGATAAATGAGACCTAATTAAACTAAAGACATTTTGCACCATAAAAGAAACCATCAACAGAGTAAACAGAGAATCCACAAAATAGAAAATATTTGCTAAGTATACATCTGAAAAAGGTTTAATAACCATGATCTATAAGTAACTTAAACTAATAAGCAAAAAACAAGCTCATTAAAAAGTGGGCAAAGGACATAAACAGATACTTCTCAAAAGAAGACATTTACTTGGCCAATAAGCACATGAAGTAATGCTCAACATCGCTAATCATTAGAGAAATGCAAATTAAATCCATGATGAGATAGCATCACACATCAGTCAGAATGGCTATTCCTAAAAAGGAAATATAACATGGTACTGAGATTGTGGAGAAAAGGAAATGCTTATACACTGTTGATCGTTGATGGGAATGTAAATTAGTTTAGTCACCGCGGAAAGCAGTTTGGAGGTTTCTCAAAGAACTTAAAACAAAACCACCATTTGACCCAGCAATTCCATTATTGGGTATATCCAAGAATATAAATTATTCTACCATAAAAACACATGCATGCATATGTTCATGGCAGCACTATTTGTGATTGTAAAGACATGGAAGTGACCTAAATGCCCATCAACGGTAGACTGAAGACAGAAAATGTGGTACATATAAACCGTAGAATACTATTCAGCCATAAAAAGGAATTAGAGTATTTCCTTTGCAGCAACGTGGATGGAGCTGGAGGCTATTTTCCAAAGCAACTCAAGGCAGAAACAGAAAACCAAATACTGCATGTTCTCACTTATAAGTGGGAGCTAAACACTGAGTACACATCGACACAAACAAGGGAGCAGTAGACGCTGGGTCCTACTTGAGGATGGAAGGAGGGAAGAGGGTAAGGATCAATACTATGTTTATTACATAGTATTGAGTTTAATACTACTCCTTATCAATACTATGTTTACTATCTGCGAGACAAAATAATCTGTACCCCTACTCCTGCAACATGCAATTTATGTATATAACAAACCTGCACATACACCTCTAAAAATAAAAAAGGGAGAAATAGGATAAATTGTCTATCTTACCTTTATCACCTAGATAGCTCAGAAATAATGTCTATGTTTCCTCTCTGCTGGATTCCCCACCTTATCTCCATGTCTCTCCATAAAATTACTCGAAAAGAAATGACCACTTATTTATGATGACAACAATAAAATAAAGGGACAATTCAACTTAATCCTATACAAAGGAATAATGTTTTATGAAATGAAATTTAATTTATAGGAAGCTTATTTATATTGCCTGTTTTCCTATATCTTTCTCCTAAAACTTTTTTTGTGTGTTTCACTGTTACATGGTATAATCAAAATGCTTATTAATATTTGTGAAATGATGATTCTGAAATTGGATGTTGCCTTAACCAAACAGAAAACAAATGTGTACCAAAGATAAAGAACAAACAAAGTCCTGATCCCCTTAAAACTACTCTTCCTTCGTTACTTAGGGGAATGATTCCTAGTTGCTTATATTAGTTTTGATTTTAGATTTCCAATAGATTAAATTGGCGTACTACCTGGGAACACTGTGTTGGTTACAGGGAATCCAGGAGTGAAGAGACATTATTAGACTATTTAAAAAGTTTATATTTTTTCAATAATAAATGTATATGTATATATAGAGTAAAACAGTGTCAGTGTCTCTCATTAATGAGCATTCACTTTGTCTCATATTCCTTATAGATATTTTATGTGATATTGATTTAATCAGTAGAAATAGCAGTAATTTATGTTTTGGGTAATTAGGGATCAAAGAGAGTAAACAAATTTACTAAAATTATAGACAGCATATTTTGAAAATGATTTTACTGATATAGGACCAATTTAATTTTTTTAACCAGCTTGCTTATGATTAAAGAAACTATATTTTGTTGATCTATTATACTAATAAAAAATAAAAGGAGTGAGTTGAACATTTGTATTAAATTTGCAGCATTATCTACATAAGGACATCTAACACAAAAATATTAAAATTAAATTTTATTATATATAGGGATCATTGCTTAAATTATCAGATATTTATTGAGATGTTACCAACCCCAAGCCATTGGATATATTTTTTCAATAGATTACTTATTATTGATAAGATAGTATAAAAGTTCAAATGATTTTAAATCTAGACATATTGTGAGAAATATTCAGATATCTGTAAAATAGTAAAAATAAGCGACTTTTGCATCTTAATTATTCCAGTAAATAAAACACAATAAATTCAATAATGAAGCAAATCATAAAGTGAAGATGTCACAGGGAGATTGATGCCCAGATAGTCCCCAAGGCAACTGGGAAAGAATTCACCAGAGACATTATTCATCTAATTCTAATGAATGACAAGAACTTTCTCAGGTAAATAAGCAAAAAAAAAAAAAAAAAAACAAAATTTATAGAAAGATGGTTTTAAAAGAAGACGTTTGTTTGTTCTGTTCAAGACACTAAAAACTATTGGCCCAGATTACGCTTGTAATCCCAGCATTCTCGGAGGCCAAGGTGGGCGGATCACTTGAGGCCAGGAGTTTGGGTGGATCACGAGCTGGCCAACATGGTGAAACATGGCCTTTATTAAAAATACAAAAATTATCCAGATGTGGTGGCACATGTCTGTAATACTAACTACTTGGGAGGCTGAGGCACAAGAATCACTTAAACCGAGGAGGTGGAGGTTGCAGTCAGCTGAGATTGCACCACTGAATGCCAGCCCGGGTGACAGAGACTCACTCTGTCTCAAAAAAAAAAAATTGCTTAGTAGTGAAAGCATAGCAAGTGAAAGTCAGAGTGGTACAAAATAAAGACGAATAGTTTCCCTAAGGTAACCTGTGATTTCTACTAAGAAATGCATGATACATTGGCTCTATCTTGCAGCCCAAGTAAATGGTAATTTGATGACATTTAGAGTTAATAATTCTCATATATTAGAGACAAGCAGTCTTCCCACATCTCCCCTATAATTTCTGCATTTGGATTTTGTTTCCAGTGGGTTAGAGCTAGTAACTGATAGACACTGAGATTCAAAATTATACTGCAGGTATATTAGTCTGTTCTCACATTGTTATAAAGATACTACCTGAGACTGGGTTTATAAAAGAAAGAAGTTTAATTAACTCACAGTTCTGCACAGCTGGGAGGCCTCAGGAAACTTACAATCATGGTGGAAGGCAAAGAGGAAGCAGGCTCAGACTTTCTCACATGGTAATGGAGACAGGTTTCAGCAAAAACAGGAAAACTGCCTTATAAAAGCATCAGATCCTGTGAGAACATACTCACTCTCATGAGAACAGCATAGGGGAACCATCCCCATGATCCAGTTACCTCTCACCAAGTCTCTCCCGCAGCACCTTGGAATTACAATTTAAGATGATATTTGGGTGGGGGCACAATGCCTAACCATATCTCCAGTCTAACTCCTACCCTGACATTTGACCTATGACATAAGGATGAATGGAGGCAGGGACGGAGATCACTTTAGACTTGAAAGGGTAGGGTCACGGTGTCATTAATTTAGGAAGGAACCCAAGCCTGCTGACTACTGCACTGCTGACCTTTGTGGCCGCACTTTGAGGGTGTCTGAGTGGCTTCTGTACTGTTGATACACTCTTTCTCCTTGTTCAGTACTTCTTCAACTAGACCTCAATGGCTGCCATACCACCTCCCGTTGGATTTGTCAGCTTTTCCCTGCACCACTTTTTGTTTCTGATAATGCTTCATATAATCCAGTGAATACAACAGAGATCATGTAACTCAATTTTCCTTCCCGCCTCTGATTTGAATCACCCTATTTAGCAACTTATTTACCTAGATAAGTCAAAATTACCTTCATTTCAAGCTTACTGCATTCCTACTATTTATATTTCAAACATATTCATGGTCCCTGAGCCCTCACTCTTTTCTTGAGATATTCCCTTTCTCTCTAAAAGGCACTCTAACATGCTCTCAGAAATAAGAAATGCCTGCCAGTCTTCACTGGTATTTGAAGATGTTGTCACGTCAACAGCCTGACTCATCTACTGAGCCTGCAGTGATGGGAGTAGGATCTCTCTTGGATAATCCAGCACGTTTCTTCCTTGCAGGGTTTTAGACATACGAAAATTGAGAAACAGAGTCTGTGTTAGCCTACTTTTCTGCTATAGTGTCACCATTTACCAGCTGCATGTACTCAGATATTTTGCCTTTCTGTTTATTCATTGATAAAATGATCACCATGAGGCATTCTTTTTCTTCTGAGTTAAATAATTTCCGTGTTAGAAATTTCTTTCAAAGCATCTATTGTAAATCATTGCAACCACTGTAAATCCCTCTATAAAATTACAGCACTGTTAATCTGGGTCAGGCAAATAACCACCAGACTGTAATCAGGAAGTGAATATAGCATAGATCTTTGAGAAGGATGTTATGCTGGGGAAAAGAACAACAGAAAAGAGTTGGTGAGAAAAAAATATATAGAGAGATTTTATGGATAAGAAACTATTAAAAAGGAGAGTACAGAGCACACAACTTAAGGCATGAGATTCATGACTGCAAATGATATTCCAAAGAGGCTCTTCTATCCTGACTACAGCTTCTGGGCTAGAAGTAAAAGATGCATCATGAAAGGCCTCCACTGGACCCTTCCAACATCTTTGGTGTTCAACATTTCTGAGATTAATATTCGTTGCTCCATCTTGCTAACCTGACCTGACCTCATTCTTTTTTTTTTTTTTCCCCAGGCTGGAGTGCAGTCCTATCTCGGATCACTGCAACCTCCCCCTCCTGTATTCAAGCAATCCTCCTGCCTCAGCCTCCTGAGCAGCTGGGATTACAGGCACATGCTGGCACACCCAGCTAATTTTTTGTATTTTTAGTAGAGACTGGGTTTCGCCATTTTGGTCAGGCTGGTCTCGAACTTCTCGCCTTGTGATTTGCCTACCTTGGCCTCTCAAGGTGCTGGGATTATAGGCGTGAGCAACTGCACCTGGCCTTGACGTCATTCATTTCAAAACATTGTGGGTAAAATCTCCTACTGAAAGGCTGTCTTGGATTTCTCAAATTGTGCCACACCTCTTGGCTCCTATATCTTCCTGAGTATTATTTTATAATGTTGATCACTGTGTTATATTGAAACCATCAATAAAAATCTCAGCTATTTTCACAGAAGGGACAATGTGGGTTCTTTGGCCTTGGAAAGCACAGGACAATGCCTGGCTGAATGGCGTATGTTAGGTTCTTTACAATCTAAATGGAACTGCGATTAATTCCTGTAATCTTTAGCTTATATTAAGGGCTCAGTCTTTGGTCTTCAACCATTTCAATAGTAAGATTATATTATTCTAATTCTGCATCTAACTCAATTGACACAAGCTGAATTTTTCACACCCTTTTTTGGAACTTTCATATATTGTTTCCTTTAATTGGAATATTCTCATCCAAAGACACCTGTCAAATTCCTCGCCTCTCTGCAGACGTAACTCAAATCTCAACCATAAAGCAGCTGTTTATAAGAAACTCTTTTTGACTCCTCCAGTAACAAATTTATACTATTTTCTCATGGCTTTTTTCCTCCTCATTTCAATGTACCAGGCCAGTTCTCGTGTTACAGCTTCAAAAGGAGTCAACATTTGTTTTAAAACTCTAAGTCCACTGAAAGGAACAAAGCTACAAGTCATAAGAATTTGGACTGAGTCTTAGCTCTGCTATTAACTAGTTTGTGGACTTAACCGAGCCATAATTTTTGAAAAATTGATTCTTCTTATATTGAAACTATACACATACTCAAGTGTATTATTTGTGTTATATATTATTTTATGTTAAGCTATGTTATGCATATGTTACCAGAAAATAAGGCTTAAAAAACCTTACTTATTTGATGCTCCTTTAATAAGTGTGGGAATTGGAAGTAATATTGAACAGAGTTAAAAGTAACATAAAAATCAAAGTATGCGTTCCGCTACTATGGAAAAATATGTAGCATCATCTAGTTACTCCTCGTCCTCCAAGAATGTGTGATGTATTTGTTAGAATTCATAGTATAATTCAGTATGTAGAGTCTATAAATTTGAAACTGTAAGCATGAAAAAAACTGCAACAAAGAATTTATTAGTAAAATGTTTATTTTTTATCATTTATTGAGGGAAAGACTATGCTTGCTGATGATGATTGATGGACCCTGTGCTGTGCTAAGTAATAACTTTATAGAAAGGGAGCTATCAATTATCCAGTAAAATTCAAAATGCTTTATTTTCTTTCTATCCCATCCTCCACTTCGCATAATTCATTTGAATGTATTTCTATGTTCATATATAATTTCCCTCTATTTATTTTAATATATATTAATAACATATAAAATCATTAGCACTCAATTGAATTGGAAATCTTTCAAAGTTATGTAATATCATAATTTATTATTAATAAATTTTTATTATTCCTGATTTCTGTTATATATGACATGTTGTGGCTGCTGTTATTACTGCTTCTTAATGAATACTTGTATATTTTAGCTAATCTGCAACTTCACATGATAAAATGTAGACAGCAGTAGTAACACTCTGTAGTTTTGAAATAAAATATCCTTTACTATATTATTCTATTTGTTTAAAATGTAGTTCATGTCAAAAGTATCATGTCATATAGCATAATAATCTAAAACACCAAGGTCAATAAACCAGATCAAAAATATAGAATTTCTCTTAAAAAACATATGTATGTACATAATATTTTTATTTTGACAACATAATAAAGAGCTAATAAAAATTGGAAAAACTCCCTTTCAAATTGGTATAAATTCTGAATTATAGAGTTTTATTTTTTTAATACAGTTTTAGTCTAATGCCACAAAATTTATATTGTACATCTTAGAAGGAATTCTTACTTAGCAGAATCCCTTGGGGGAACTGTTTTACTGCTTAGCTAAGAACTATTTAAGATTAACGTTTCAATTATTTGACAGCAAACGTGATCTTAAAAAGTGCTTTAAGAGCTCTGAAACACTTATCTTAAGTAGTTTTCAATGGTCTTTCCCTTTATGTACACTATTAATTTGATTAACAAATCCTTTCCTTATAGAGCTTATAGAGCTAAATGTCAGCCTAAAACCAGGCTGAAGTGCTAACGATTTTGAATTAAACAAATGCAAGTTAATGATACTTTACTGTAGATCTTCACAAAACCCACACAGAAATGCTCAGTGTCTTGGCACATTGAATTACCGTTAGAAAGATAAAGAGTCGCCGGGCGCGGTGGCTCACGCCTGTAATCCCAGCACTTTGGGAGGCCGAGGCGGGTGGATCACGAGGTCAAGAGATCGAGACCATCCTGGTCAACATGGTGAAACCCCATCTCTACTAAAAATACAAAAATTAGCTGGGCGTGGTGGCACGTGTCTGTAGTCCCAGCTACTCGGGAGACTGAGGCAGGAGAATTGCTTGAACTCAGGAGGCGGAGGTTGCGGTGAGCCGAGATCGCGCCATTGCACTCCAGCCTGGGTAAGAAGAGCGAAACTCCGTCTCAAAAAAAAAAAAAAGAGTCAATACAAAATTATTTTTTAAATTATGTATCTTCAGTTTATTGCTTTAATATTCTGAAGTGTTTGAGTAATCAAATAAATGACTTATATATGTTGTAGAGTGGTATTCCTACACTTCTAAAGTTAGAAAAAAAACAGGAAAAGTCTTCATTTCTGACAAAATTGTCATAGTAGAACACTCACACTGTCTTTGGAATATAATCAAAAGAAAAGATCTACATATTTCAAATCAAGCTATATAATTGTAAGTACTTCCTAGTTTGAAATTACATTAGTATTTTAAATAAAACACAGAATAGTGATATAAAAAGGATTAATGTTAATCTAGAAACAAGATATATATATTGTTAATCTAGAAACAAGATATATTTATTATCCCCATGACAATCAAGGTGAAGATGTAACTTTCCACTTGGATTGTTCTGCTCTCAGGTGAATTCATGCAACATGTCAGGAGAGACTTTCCTATCTCAGAGTTTTCTCAGACTGCCCTACTAACTAATTTGAACAATGGGCATGGCAGTGAGAATAAACCTAAAAGATTTATTAACTACCCAGAAATAACAGAGTCAGTGGGAGAAGTATAAGACATTAGCAGAAGTAACAGGTTTTCGGATCTTCACATATTCTTTAATGAGTATGCATAGCTATCCCCAATTTTGTATAACCAAACACATTTTCCTTTGTGTCCTCTTCTGACTCCAGTTCCAAAGTCTGGGAAAACTACATACTACCCAGAGGGCTGGTTGCCTCAGCACCCAGCTAACACCTCAGCACCTACTTCTTGTTATTACCAAGATTCTTCTTCGATAAGAAAACCTAACAACATATTTCTTAAAGAGCATTTGAAACTGCACACGAGAATATATTTTATGGTTAATTTTATTTCTTGTTATTTTTACACATCACTGGTGTCTGTGTGATTGAGTTTTGGGAGGTATCATTGGATTTGCATTTTATCCAAATCAGCACATTAGTGTTCTCAGCTACAACCAGATGACACTGTAATTTTTCTCACTCAGAAGAGGAGCTGTTATGATTAACCTAGACACCATGCAATGTTCCATAGGATGTGGTGTTTATACTAAATCGCTGAAGTCTTTAAACTGTTTGGAAAAAATGGAGTGAATTACTTCTGAATTTATCACTAACGATGTGACAGTTGATTTGTGCTTCTTCTTAAAAGGACGCACAGGTGATATTTCATGACTTACTCATTTAAGTAGGTATGTTATGGGTTAAATGTGATTACACAATTTTTAAAACCATAAATTCCTTTATTAAGTGAAAAGAGCTTTTTAAAAAGATGCTCTACGACACGAAGAGTAAGATGCTAGTGGTCGTAGAACTGATTAGTTTGATAATTATGTAAGAACTTTAATATGACCCTTTCCAGATCACTAAAAACTAAAACTATGTTAGAACAAGTAGATGAGAATATTTATACATCTTGTGGAAGTTTTCCGTGATATCTAAAATGTAATTGCAGAGGTATCATAAAGTTGTATTATAGCTGACATAGTTGAAACAATGCCATGATATTATGAATGTAACCTATCAGTGGTATATCTATTTGACCAATAGATACCAATTCGCATAAATATAGCCTTATGCTTGCAGCATTCTAATCAGAAGCAAAGTGTTGGTACTGTCCTAAATAATGCATTTCAAAAGTTTAAAACAAATAGATTTTTAAGACAAAAAAATATTCAGCCTTGTTAGGTCAGTTTGTTAGCATTTTGTTAAATGGAACTTTCAGTGTGGTTTAAATGAGAGAATCAAATCAAAACTACAATAAAAAACTACTTCCAGGCAGTATTTTTTTCTATCTCCAACAAATGAAGTAATACTTAACATTTTAGTTAATATAATGTTAAATGAGGCTTATGACTTAACTTTTTTTAGTTTAATATCTGATTCAATATCTTTTTTCTTTCAAATTAGTGGTGTTGTATAAAGAAGCATTTAAAATTTGGATAAAATGAACGTGGTGACAGGAAAATCTATAGTTTAACAATTTACTGCAACAATTTCAAGGCATCCATTCTTAGTAGAGCGTAGTAAGGGAAACTAGAGTCGTGCTAGTGCTAGAAACAGCATTCTGCCGGAGGCTGAGGCAGGAGAATTGCTTGAACCCGGGAGGTGGAGGTTGCAGTGAGCCGAGATCGCGCCACTGCACTCCAGCCTGGCGCCTGGCAACAGAGCAAGACTCTGTCTCAAAAAAAAAAAAAAAAAAAAAAAAAACAGCATTCTGAGTGCCTTCCCCACACTGTCTCGGAAGCAATAAGCTAACTTAGCCAGCTCTTTATACCTCTAAAACAGTCATCCTTGAAACTCCAGCTATAGAGGAGGAAACCTAAAGTAAGATAGCAACTGTTGCTTGTAGTCATATAATCAGTAGGAAAACCAGTGCTAATGTGACTTATATTAGCCATTTTCCTTCCGAACTCCTATGAAATTAACTATGATCTTGTCTTGACAAACCAAAATCGGTTTGGAGAAATACGTATCCCCATATAATACAGAAAATTCAATCAACTCTCATATTTGATGCAGAGAAGGTAGTACCCCATGGTATTAGAGATGATCTTCAGAAATATGTCTTTGAACATGCACAGAGAAGTTGAGGCAGAAAAAAGAGAAGTCGAAAGAAATAGCTTTATGTAAGGGGATTTTCATGTTAAGAAGTTAGTTAATAATAACAGCTGGCCTGGATGCTTAGTCTTTTGTCTCTTGCCCCATCTACAAAAACTATTATTACTTTGTTCATAAATCATATCTAGTTTAACTAGGGGTCAGAGATACTTCCAGGAAAAATGTGCACCCTTTCCAAATAATATTCGGAACCAGAAACTTCCTCCAATGAAATTGTAAGCACATATTTCAGCCTTCTTGTCTGTGATTTAGAACCCTGCAAGAACTGCTTTTTCTCTGTCACCATCCCAACATGGTCATGGTTATCTTTGCCTTGGCTTGCATATCTATAATTTAGTTTTAGGAGAAACTGAATGGAAACTGATGTTACTCCACACTGGCATATGTGATATCTGTGCTGTGTGTAAGTAGATCATATTTTTGTTATTTTTAACAACACCTTGTTAATTATTTATTTTTTAGTTTTGTAATTATTTGTAATTATTAATTTTAATTTTGTTACCATTAACATTTTGTTAAAATTTACATGCAGAGAAATACACACATTTTAAGTTACACCTGTAATCCCAGCACTTTGGGAGGCCGAGGCGGGTGGATCACGAGGTAAGGAGTTTGAGACCAGCCTAACCGACATGGTGAACGTTGTCTACTAAAAATAGAAAAAAAATTAGCTGGGGTGTGGTGGCAAGCGTCTGCAGTCCCAGCTACTCAGGAGGCTGAGGCGGGAGAATTGCTTAAACCCGGGAGGCGGAGGTTGCAATGAGCCAACATTGCACCACTGCACTCCAGCCTGGGCAACAGAGCAAGACTCTGTTTAAAAAAAGAAAAAAGAAAAAAAGATGGGCGACTATAGTTAACAAAAATTTATAAAATATTTCAAAACATCTAGAAGAGAAGATTTAGAATGTTTCCAACACAAAGACATGAAAAATAGTTGAGGTGATGGATATCTCAATTACCATAATATCACACGTACCTTGGAAATATGTACAATTATTATGAATCAATGAAAAATGAATTATCCGTTAAAAGCATTTTGCTTATCTCAGGAAGTTTCTTTCTGGCTCCTTTTTAGATACACTTCTGAAGTAAATGCTGTTTTGATTTCTGTCATCATAAATTTGTTTACTCATGTAGTATCATCAATAATAGATAAAATAAGTATTCTTAAATTTAGCAATTTTAGTGGGTATAAAATGTTATTTAATTGTGGGCTAAACATTCAATTTCCTAATAACAAATAATAATGAGCATCTTTTCGTGTGATTATTTTCCTTATGTATATGTCCTTTGTAGCCATTCTTTCTAAATGTTTGCCATTTTAAAATATATATATATATATTCTTATTAATGAGCTTTTAGTGTTTTTATATATTTTTGAATTCTTTCTCAGACATATATATAGTGAATAGTTTATCTTATAATGTTGTTCACATATTCATTTTCTTATTACCATGTTTGTATATAGTTTAAAACATTTGATGAGATTTAATTTATCAAATTGTTTCATTTCTATTACAGCCAGTGCTTTCTGTGTCCATTTTGATAATATTTTATTAACTTAAGATGGGCTAGATATTACCTTAGTTTTTTTTCCAGATAATTTATACTTTCAAGTTTTGTGTTTAGAATTATGATCATGGCTCAATGTAATTTTTGTGTAGTATAAGGCAGAGATAAAAGCTTATTTTTTCTCTGTGGTTTTCCAGTGCCTCAACATGTTAATAAAAAGTTTTATTTATAAAAAATTATCTCACGAAATTTGTAGAAACTCAGATAACCATGGACATAAGGATATATTTCTAGTTTCTATTCTTGTTCATTGATCTATAAGCCTTAACAAATACAATAAAGCAAGAAAAGAAAATGAAAGGCACACACATTGAAAAGAAAGAAGTAAAATTATCTTTATTTGAAGAGATTACGATTGCACACCTAAGGACCATAAAAATTCCATGAGATAATAAATGAGTTCTCAAGTTTACAGAATAAAAGATCAGTACAAAAAAAGCCAATCATATTTCTGTGTACAAGCAACAAACATATGGTAACTAAAATTTAAAATTCAATACAATTTACAATTGATCTTTTAAAAGCAAAATGAGTATAAGAAAATCGGACATGTACATGTGAATGTGGCATTTCCAGGGACCTGTGAAGCAGGTCAAATAAAGACAATGCTCTACAGTAACAATATATGAGGGGCTCCAAATATGATGTTTCCTCCCATGGCTATAAGGCTGCTGGAGTTTACAGCTACACCATCCTGGCTGCTTGTTTTATTTTCAAGGCTACCACAACGCTGTATGCAGAGGGGAGGTGTAAGTCGAATTAACATACCACAAATCCTGCTGTGCTTACTGAGGCTCAGTCATTTTGTTCTTGAATAAATGGTTTTCATGTTATTGCAAGCTTTGATTCGTTTCAGAGTTCTGTGAAAGTTGAATTTTTTAACTTTTGCCGGTTTTTTTTTTATTGCTGTTATAGAAGAGTGGATTTACAGGCATTCTTACTCTCATCTTGTAAACTCTGCGTCTTTATACTATTTTTGCAGCTTCCAATGTGTCTATAATTAAGGAAAAATAAAAAAGTTAAAAGACAATACAAGATGATCAAAGTCACAGAATTACTTTGGAAGCATGGAAGAGCTACTAAGATAAAGCAAGTTAGATAAAGGAAAGTAAGGTAGAAAATCAGAGACAAGTGGAACATTGCTTTTGCCTGAGAATATTTCTCAATCTATTAGGAATGAGCTACTGTTTTACTAGTTTAACAAAATATGAATATAAGCCCAGGTTATGACCAGAGGGAGAATCTAATAAAGTGATCACAAGGGGCTATACTCTCAATGTAAATGTAAATAAACATTAAACCCACCATAACTACTCACCACTTTTAAATTACTGCAAGAAAATCTGCTTAGTATACAGCATAGTAAGAAAAAACAAGTGTACCTGAGAAGTTAAATGACTAGCCAGCTCACAATTGTATTCACAGCCTAGAGTGGTTTTAAATATGCCACCAAACTATTTGATATGTTTCCCTTTAACAGATGGAGACTAATTTCCTTTTCCTTGACTGGACTAAAATTAGTGCCTTGTAATCAACAGAAGAAATGAGTGGAAATGACAGTTTATGACTTTCAATTTTATGTGATCAAAGATTCTTCCTTTTTTTTTCTTTTTGAGATGGAGTCTCCCTCTGTCATCCAGGCATGAGTGCAGTGGCACGATCCCAGCTCACTGCAACCTCCACCTCCCCGGTTCAAGCGATTCTCCTGCCTCAGCCTCCCAAGTAGCTGGGATTACAGGTGCTTGCCACCACACCCAGCTACTTTTTGAATTTTTAGTAGAGACAGAGTTTCACCATATTGGCCAGGTGGGTCTCAAACTCCTTACCTCAGGTGATTCGCCCACCTTGGCTTCCCAGAGTGCTGAGATTAGAGGTGTGAGCCACCATGCCCAGGTGACTCTTCCTCTTTTATCTCTCTCTCTTGGATTGCTCGCTCTGGGGGACGTCGGATCCTAGCTTGAGATCAACTCTACGCAGAGGTACATTTGTCAAAGAAATGCGGTTTCCAGACGACAGCCAAGTGAGTGAGCTGTCTTGTGTGGAGGTTCCCTAGCCCCAGTCAAGCCTTCAGATTATTGTTGCCCAGACAACATCTTGACTACAACGTCATGGGAGACTGTAAACTGGTACCACTCAGAAAGACTGTCCCTGTGTTCTTGACTTTCAAAAACACGGGGACATGCTACACTTTGAGGTTATAGGTTACACAACAAAAACGTCTATTTCACAGCCCAAATTCCTGTCACATAATTGTTGGGAAAACTCATAAATCTAATATGTCTCTTCCCAATGAACATCTAATTACCTAGTGGAAATAAGAGAAAGAAGTCCTCTCTGGAAAAATATACCCCATTTTCACAGAATTATCAAAGATTTTTTATAAGTATTTTCAAAAGAAAGTACTGAATGTAGTAAAAAAAAACATTTCTAAGCCACAAGGAAATAATGTACTGAATTAAAATGCATATAAAAATTATAGTAATAAACCTATAATAATCTTAGATACTGGAATTAACAGAAACAGAATATAGAGTTAGGGAAAACGGCTATTCCTGCTATTTTTTAAAAAAGTTAAAAGGAGTCAATAAGCATGAAACCAAAACTGGATGGACATAACAGGCAATCTTCTGGACATTACAAAGTCAGAAAGAGATTTTACCCTTTTATATAGCCAAGCAGGTGCGACCCATCTCAGACAGGCTCTGAAGATAAACAACAGAGTCTTTAATTAAGAAGACTTGACAGGACCATTTGTCATACATAGATCACCTTAAACTTACATACTAATGTAGTAGCCACCTGTATTTGTTGTCTTATTTCAGATAAAATATAAAGAACTCATGTATTTATTTGCAACTTGGAGCTGGGTGCCAGCTGAAGTTAGACTCATAGTCCCACGGAAACTCAGAAGTACGGATGCTACCTTTCTTGATTGTTACATGTCAAAGGAATGGCTCCCAGTTTCCTTAACCTGACTTTTAAATACAACATTAAAAGCCACAAGTCAATGGTCACCATTAGTATAAAGAAAAATAAACGTTCACTTAGAATTTTATACCAGTTTTTAAACAAAGGGGTGAGGGTTGAATTGTAACCCCCAGAAAAATATCTGTTGGAATCCCAACCCCCAGTAATTCCGACTCTATCTCCAATTCTTATTTGGAGATAGAGTCTTCACAGAGAGAGAGAAACAAATTAAAATAAGGTTATTAGGATGGGCCCTAATCTAATATATAAAAGGGGAAATTTGAAAACAGAATCAGACACACATAGAAGGAATACAAGGTGAAAAGACTCAAAAAGAAGACAGTAGTTTCCAAAATCAGGAGAGAGGCCTGGAAGAGATCCTTTCCTCAGAGCCCTCAGTAGGAAACAATAATATGGACACTTTGATTTCAGATCTCTAGCTCCTAGATCTGTGAGACAATCCATTTATCTTGTTTAACCTCCCCAGCTTGCGGTACTTTGTTACAGTTCATCTAAAAAACTAATAAAGAATAAAATAAAGATATTAACAAACAAATTTGTGGGAGTTTCCTACCACCAGATTTTTACTACAAGAAAATTTGAATGATGTTGAAAGTAACTCAAGAAAGAAGGCACGAGATGGAAAAAGGAGTAAAGTGCAAAGAAGCACCGAGCAGAAAGCAACGTCAGCTTTCTAAACCAATCCTATAGACTTACAAAGAAATAATTAAATTAAATACCATATAATACAAAATGGGCTAAATCTAGTTAATGTGTTTAAAGTTTCTTACAAGGGAGAAGGAAAAATACCATAATTAGCTTAAGACTTTAAAAAATTAAGAATGCAATGTTTAATTTCTAAATTAACCATGAAAAGAATAATAAAAGTTTGGAAATATCAAAAAAGAGGGTTGATTACAATAAATTGATGAAAGATGGAATGATAAACTTAAATAACAAACACAAAAGAAAACAAGAAAAGAAACACAAATATTAGAAGTAAATATATGATAGATACACATTCAAATACAGATTGAGCTTCCAAAATCCAAAAATTCAAAATCCAACCTGTACTAATCTCTGAAACTTTTATGAGTGTCAACATGGCGCATTTCACATTTTAGATTTTTT
Source organism: Alouatta palliata (assembly GCA_004027835.1). NCBI lineage: Eukaryota > Metazoa > Chordata > Mammalia > Primates > Atelidae > Alouatta > Alouatta palliata. Next base: position 107,319 of record PVKV010002981.1, read on the forward strand.
TTTTTTTTGAGATGGAGTCTCGTTCTGTCGCCCAGGCTGGAGTGCGGTGGTGTGATCTCAGCTCACTACAACCTCTGCCTCCTGGCTTCAAGCAATTTCCCTGCCTCAGCCTCCCGAGTAGTTGGGATTACAGGCATGCACCACCATGCCCGGCTCATCTTTTGCAATTTTAGTAGAGATGGGGTTTCAGATTTCTGATACTCAACTGGTAAGTATAATGTAAATATTCTAAAATTCTAAGGAATCCTGAACCTGAAACACTTCTGTTCCTAAGCATTTCAGGTAAGGGTTACTCAACCTGTAGACCACTAATTATAGGGAATATACACAGGTAAAATGATCCAATCGAAAGACAATTGTTTTGCAGTTAGATTTTTTAAAAATCCAACAATGTGTTTTTACATGAGCTATATCTAAAACTTGTAGTTACGGAAATATTGAAAAGAAAGTGGAAAGGACGTATTTTTTAGAAAAGATGATTGTCAAAAAGAAACATACACGTATATTAGTATAAGGCTAGTTGGCCTATTAGCCCAGACATTTTCAGATAAAAAGAAGGCAACTGAATAGTAACTTCAATTCCCTAGATTGAAGTGTTTATTTTATGTGTGTAGGCAGTTAATATTATAACTGCCTACACACATAGAATTTATATAATTCTCAAAATATATAAAGAAAAGTTTACACAAAACAATTGCAAATATTGATGACAATGACTTAATTGATACCAATTATTTTTCCTGTGGATATCATGTAATTGGAACATCCTCTATAATTGCATTTTGTAGTTATAGCGTGGAAACTCTTTTAGTGCTTACTCTGAGGGATAAATCTTTATCGATAGTTAAATATAAGAATGTTTAATAAATTTGGCTCAAGCACATTATTTTACAAACGAAGAAATTCTGCTTCACAAACATTAAAGGAGAACTGCTTGGATAATATTAGTGAAAGAGCTAGAGGTTAGTCTTGACTTCCCATTCAAAGCTCTTGGCATTATTTTACATCTGTAGTTACAGTCATTTTTGCACTGAAAAGAAAGAGGCACCGTAAACATTTTATTCTCTGAGTTATAGTTTTATAGCAACTATTTAAGTTTGACCCCAACTTTTATGCACTGAAGATCTGGTCTCATGAGATAGTTCACAGTGCCTTTTCCATACAACCCTGCCTTTGTAATTGTGTGCATGTGTGTGACTGAGAAATGATGAGAAAGGCTTGTAATGTGCTAATTGCACAAAAGGTCATCTTTGACAAAACAATAGTACTTTGAGAAACAGCAAATTATCACCACTAGAACCATTTTTGCAATGAAGACCTTACTAATGGATCCTAGATTTAATTAAGGGTGATAATATTTAAAAATAAGTTTATTTTTATTCTCATGATAGACGATAATGCTTCAATTCTAAAAATAGAATTAAAAGCTAAAAATTTAATTGAAGGAATTTTTTTATGTGCTTCATTTGTTTTTAGCATATACACATGAAATGTTTGAAGATTCAGATTCAGGTATGACAATACTTCTTATTTCCAAGTAAGAAATATTTAAAATCCTGCTTTCTTGTTCTGCTAGATATCTACGAAGTTCTTTGGCTTAGCAATATCTTCTATCTGCCGGTTTATCTCATTCTTTATATTTACAGTCACCCTATTCTCTACTGTCATCAACTTTTGCCTAGACTATCACAATAGTATTCTAATTGCATTCCTCGTACCTGTTTCCGCTTCTGATTATTATCCTTAAAATCAGCTTGAGAATATTTTTTCCAGAAAAACGTGTTCATTATTCTTCTTCTCTACTGTCTTCAATCAATTTCTCTTATGTTTCGAGTAATTTCAAATTGATCCTCCCTACATAATAAACCCTCTGATTACTTCTATAGCATCATCTACCAAGAGTCCCCATTACCCTTCCTCATTCCTTCCACAGACCAGTCAGCCTGGATTATTTTCAGTACTTTAGAAAAAATTTATCACTAGAAACATTTTTGCAATGAAACCCTTACTAACAGATCTTAGATTTAATTAAGGTTGATACTATTTTTTTTAAAGTTTCCTTTTCTTCTCAGGATTGATGTCAGGAGCGATATCAATGCTTTCCAGTGTCAGAGTTTTGCCCATGCTATTCCTTCTGCCTGAAAGGTTCTATCACCTACTCATTAGCTGGTTAACTCCTACTCCTCCTTCAGTTATCAACATGAGTTATTTCTTGAGAAATGTTTTTCCTAGTAAAAAGCAATTTAAATTAGTACTTGCTATCAATAACAAAGAGTAGGCACTCAGTTACAAAGAGTAGGCACTCAGGTAGACAACCAGTAATGGCTCCAGAACAGGCACAGGTGGCTGCTGCCAACCGAGGGAGTATCTGCCTTTTTTATAACCAGGATGAGGGAGAATCAGGAGGCCATTACTGGAACGGCTAACTTCAAAAACTTACAATTATGGTGACATTGGGTTACACTTAGTAACTGCCACAGCCCCTGAAGTTCCACAAAGCAAGTGACTAGGCTGAAATTATAATGAAGAAAAAACATCAACCCTACAACCATGTTTAAAAGCAACAATAAGCTTCAAAATCTCACTTCTGCCTTTAATATCTCATATTGGACCTTCTAACTTAATTCAATTTGCATCCAAATCCTTGACTGCAGGTTTTCTAGCCTCTGCAGAACAGAAAGTACACCAAAGGCGGAAATAGACGCAGAGTGCCAAGCACAAGACCCACAGCAGCCTCTTTGTACATTACAACGTGGTCCTTTTCTTACCGTGATTTTACTTGCTTCTATATACAACAGACCTCTTTCTGGTTTGTTTTCTTTTGTATCATCTGTTTGCTCCATTAGATATAAACTTCTGACAATATGAGCCAATTTTGTTTACTATTATTTTAGTGTCTGACCTGCAGAGATCCACAGTATGTTTTTGTTGAAAAAGTTAATCAGATATATCAGATCTAATTTCTAAATAGGTTCAAATCTCAGCTCATTTACTAATTTGTTAAACAAATGTAAAAACTTCTCAACCTATGTTAGCTTCATTGACTTACCCAAAAATCAGGCTAATAGCTAGACATGAATAGCACCCATCCCTCTGTTTTTCTCCCACATCAAGCAGCTTATGTTATGTATAAGTCCTAAAATTCTTAGCATGGGGCAAGCAAGATCTTCCAGAATGTAATGCCCACGACTAGCCTATGACCCCAAGGGCCTCTGTCCAAGAAGAGGTTTGGCAAAACATATGTCAATTATGTCTTCTTCGTCACACTCTAGTTGTCACTGCTCAGGTACTCCTGATCCTGAGACATCAGAGAGGGCTTATGGCTCCAGCTTCATTTCAAGAAAAGCTTTTCCTGGGACACAACTTCCACCACCCTAAGGATGGAAGTCAGTGGGGGAAATTCTGAGTCATTGATTTCCCCTGCCATTCCTAAGCCAATGATGAGTCAAACTCAGTATCGTAGAAGCCATTTCCACCATAACCCACTATCTAAGCTCTTCTTCTGCTTAAAAAACTCCCTCTTCCCTCAAGGCCTGGTCTGTCCCTCAAGCCCTTAAAAGAATTGCCCACAGTGGAGTGAGTGTTTGTGTGGAGTGTTTGCGTGGGTAGTGGGCAGTAAGTGAATAGTTTGCAATTGGTAGCAACAGCTAGATACAGTTCCTTCCTTCTGTAGAAATGGGAACCCAGTATAGCATTAGTTACTTTCTGGGCCAAATGTTCTCAAGCTCAGCTCATATTGCTGTCTTAAGATGGCATTAAGGTGAGACTCCCAACTTCCAGGGTTCTGTCTTCTGCCTAGCATAGATTTCTAGCTTCTTGATAGCTTCTTTTGTGTCTGAAAACATCTCTGTAAGAAACAGAAAAAACTTAGTCACTACCAAAATGAAGAATGTTGAAGGGAAGGGAGGCAATAGAGCATTTTCTATGCTCAAAAAAATCTAGAGTTTGGTATGAGTATGAAAAGTAGATCTTTTCTTTTTTGTGAAGAAAATACTGAAAGAGCTACTTTCTGCTTATAGGAGAGATAGGACCAGGATTAGCTTAATTCCCCTTCCTCCCAGTAGGAAGCCTGATACTGTAGCCTGTAAAAGTCCCTTTTTTTATTGTTCTCTTCTCCTAATTCAACCCCTGTTCCTTTTCATACCCCAAGTGTGCCACTGCAGTTCCCTCTATTAACACTGGGATACTGGCAGGAATGACCACTCTTGGCAACTTTTCCTTTAAGATTTATCCAGCCAGGCGTTGAGAAGGAAGAGCCTACTCCCTTATCCAGCAAAGCAGTCTTCAGGCCCACTCATTCAGGCTCCATCTCTTATGTGGGCAGAGTGAGGAGGAGGGCAAGATAACTCTTGCACTTGTGAAATAAATATCTGACCAAGAAAGATGCCTCTACTGGAAGGCTAACTGGATGCAGCAGAGAGAGATCAATTTTCCCATTAGGGAGTGTACTCTGTCCCCTCTCACAGGGAAGCAACTGTCTCTTCAGGATGTCTGGGCTGCCATCTTAGAGCAAATTGTCTTGCACCTTGAAACTATAGAGGAAAAAGGAAACAAACTAGAGAATCATGTATGTGCCATTCTTCAGGATTATTTGCATTCATATGAAACCTAGAGTTGCTTTAGAAATATTGACATTATCATTTAGTATAATTTATTTATTATTTATTTATTTTCCAGTTTGTCTGGTGTTACCATATTTACACACATTGCTTAAACAGTTCCTACATTCTTTTCTTAATTATACCCTGGACTGTAGAACCCCATAGGTAGACTTGGTCTATATGAAATTTATAGCCTAGCTTTATTCTCTCCTATGTCCTTTATCATTTTCTTAGTGGACTCCCCAAATAATCCTCTTAAACCTACTTCCATTTCATTGGGTTCCAATTACTATAGCTTTCCACCCGACTGCAGCCCACAGACTTCTCTCATTTCTGAGAAGTCCTATATCATATAAGCTCCATACAGTTTTTATTATACCAATGGTGTCATCTTCTTTATAGTCTTATATGAAAACCTTTATTAATGTCTATCTTCTAGAGTTAACTGCTCACTAAAATGAATCTCTATGCTTACACACATCATCCCTCCGTGAAAAACCTTGCTCTTGTATTTATGCCTCCCTTTCCAGCATCATTAATCTTAATATTCCTCCAGTCCAGCTCCTCTACTGTCTTATATATTACTGCCCATGTTATGCTTTAAACACTGTTTTTATCGCGTCACTCCCTTTTCCAAATTCTTCAAAGATGATTTCCTTCAATAGCTTCTACTCTTTAAAGGCTTCCTCTATTTTAATTCCCCCCTTTAAATTCAATAGCACATTCAATATTTTCCTCAAACATAATCTTCACTGTATTCAAGCCAGTATCTACAGTGATTCAAATCCATCTCCATCATATTCTTACTACTCGGCCTATCATGGGCATTCAAGACATAGTAAAAAAAGTAGATATATGCAAGTTCATTCGTAATATCGTAAATTCAGGTAGTCTCTCATATCTGAGTTCTCATTTTCTTATCTTTTGGGCTATAAAAATCTTAGATAGTTTTTTTTTTTTTTTTTTTGGAGTACATTTTTTTTTTCTTTTTTTCTCTCTCTTTTTTTATTTTTTACTTTTTTAAGATGGGGTTTTACCATGATGGCCAGGCTGGTCTTGAACTCCGGACCTCAGGTGATCCACCCACCTCGGCCTCCCAAAGTGCTAGGATTACAGGCATGAGCCACTGTGCCCGGCCCTTAGATAGTTTTAAAGCTAACATTTAGCTCTATTTCCTTTAAGAAACCTTTTAATATTCAAGTCTTAATTTACACTCCCTTTGTTTGAATATTTAGTAAACATAACCCACGCCAAACAGGTGTACATTAGTCATGGTTCATTATAGGTTTTTTAAAAAAATCAGGTAGAAAAAGAAAAATAGATTTAGTAAAGGAAAAATGCTTACCACATTGAAAGAAGATAAGAAGAACATAATTTCCATTGATTGGGCTTCTGGAAATGAAATATAAAAATATGGCACTAAAGTGGAAGGCTGGAGAAGCTGCTAACTCTGATACGATCAAGGGAAATAGGAAGCCACAGCACTTGTTAACCACAGGAACGCTTTAGTTGTAAAACTTTAGTAGGAATGATAAAGACCCTACCACATCTATTCACTGCAAATCGTACTGTACCTGTTAGATTCACACAAAATCAAAGCCTGCATCCCAATACCCAGGGATGGATTCAAAGACATTGGCAATAGGAATGAAGGAAAATCGAATGCTTCTATAATACTCCTTGCAAAAGTGCAATATTTACTTTCAACTTCCAAAATACAGGAGTTCATTCAGTGGGCTGAACTTGAAAAGCATGTGAAATGAGAGATGCAAGAGAGTCTGAGGAATTCAATTTTTAGTCTTCAGTTTATGTAGTATAGCAAGAGGAGGGATGAATATTGGGTCTGGACTCAATGTATTCTCCACGAGTGGATTATTGTCTTTTATTACTTTGTTTTTGTTTGATGCATAATGATTATGTATTTCCAAATATATAAGTACTTGATAAAGAGCTCATTGAGATGTCATCATATTGTAAAAGGAAAACAAAATGCTAAATTACACAAGATTTAGTACCAGTTTATACCCTAGTCCTCCAATAGGCTTTTGTTTGTGCGATTATGGAAACAGTCACTTAGCTTCTTTAGGTCACATTTAATTTGAGAAGATTTTACTAGGTAATGTCTTGGTCTCCTCCTGATAGTCTATTCTTTAATGATTGACTGAACTACATCCTTTTCATGCAGACAACCCATCTGCTTTCTGAGAGAAAACTGTATTTTAGCGTTAAATGCTCACTTGCGTGTTTCACCTCAAAAGAGACTAGAGGAGAGATTTGGGAGTTACACAGCATTGACATTTTACTTTTTCTCTGAGGGTGGTTAAATGGACATACTTTTATTGCTTTTAATGATACTTATTGACTTGAAGTGCCTTGTCTAAGTGCTGTTTGAATGACTTTAACACGTTACGTGGAGCACTCACGGTATAAGAGTTGTGTCTAAATCCAATTCTACATGACTTAGAGAGAGTCAATATCATTCTGACTTTTCCCCAATACAAAATAACACTCTCTTGACTTGCATGCTCACAGTATGCTCTGAGCCATTGATCCCCCATTTAGAATGATGGATCTTCCCTATCTTTTGCTATCACTGGCAGCCAGTCCTTAAACAGATGGGACTCCAATCACGCTCTATGGATGGTCTCCCTAAATAACTACCTGTCTGCTGAGTGTAACTAGATTTGGAGACTGATGCCTATATTATTGCACGATATGATAGTTTGGCTTGAGCTCTACAGTGATTCTAAGAATAAACTTGGCAATGATAAGAATCCATATTTAAAGTGGCAGTCTAGTATGCATCATTTCTAATTTCATCTGGAATGGTGTAATTGGGAACATTTTTCTCTTCTATCAGACCTTGATTAATTTCACTGTCAGATACTCCAAGGAAGGAAGAGAAAATTCTCTACTAAAGAGGATAATTTCTTCCTTAAACCTATAGAAAATAGCAAAACATGTTAGCAAATGATGCTTAAAATAAAATCTTCAAATGAAAATCTTACACAACTACTCAAAAATTTGTAGATTCTTATCAACATTTTCATTATGTGCCAATTTCCTTTTATGAAACCCATTTAATAGGTAAAGATATTTAACAAGGCTCTTACATAGTCCAAATTATTTCAGGTATGTTTGTTTATCAAATAATATTATAGGAGATAAGAAAATTTTGTAAATTAGGTAACTAAATAAAGAAATCTTTGAAGAATATTTGGGGCAGGATTTCACCAAGATTAGTTAATATTCCAATTTCCAAAGAAGAATATTGAATCTGTGATTCGTTGGAATCCCTTTGCAAGGTTTTAAGACAGAAGATTAAAAACATATAAACTTCTCAAGAAAATCAGGGGTCAGAAATAACTTACTAAAATAAAGCAATGGCAGATGAACATTAATTTTTATTAACATTAACATTTATTTTTGGATACTGTGTCAGACTGGAATTTCAGATAAATGAATTAAAATGACATATTTATGCCAGTCACGCATTTGGCAATTTGTTAACTGGATTGCTTTTAGTGGCCACAAGCAATATATTGAAGTCAAAATGTACTAAGAACACACAATTATTCTTCAAAAAAAGTAACTCATCAGTACAGTTGGTTCACATTTCTGTTTCTCCATCCTCAGTTTTTTTTTCCAGACACTAATATAGAGAGGACCATATTCTGCTAAACAAAACTGGTGTTTCTCTTGTCCGTCTTTTTTTTTGGTTTTGTTTTTTAGAAAGATGCAGTCTTTCTAGGGCTTGTTATTCTAATTTTATATCCCAAAGCTCATTGATCAGAAATGGGCTAAAATCAAGGTACAGTCTACATCCCTTTCTGGAAACACTAGGGATAAATACACTTTCTTGACTTTCAGATTTCTATGGGATGCCCACATGGCTTGGATTGTGAAGCCTTTGCATCTTCAAACTCATCGATAGCTGATAAATATTTTTCATATCGTGTCACTGTGATCTTTCTCCTCTCTCTTTACAAGGACGCTTCTAATTACAATAGGGATCCCGGGATAACAACAACAAAAAAAATCTCCTATCTCAAGGTTAGGTAATTCCATCTGCAAGCTCAATTCTCTTTTGCCTAGCATAACATATGCACAGGTTCTGGTAATTAGGATGAGGATGTGTTTGGCAGGCCATTATTCCACCTAACACTGTAAGTCACATATTTTATATTGGAGTTTCATAGTATTATGAGAGGTACAATGGTGGTAAATTTGAGGAATATATTTATTAACCCTCTACTACATGCTACTTCATGATTTCTGGTTACTTTGCTGATTCTGTTTTTCAAATTTACTCATTAACTTATATATTGATGTGTGTTAGTCCATTTTCACATCGGTGATAAAGATAAACCCAAGACTGGGCAATTTACGAAAGAAAGAGGTTCAATGGACTTACAGTTCCACATGGCTGGAGAGGCTTCACAATCATGGTGGAAGGCAAGGAGGAGCAAGTCACATCTTACGTGGATGGCAGAAGGCAAAAAGAGAGAGAGCTTTGAAGGGAAACTTCCATTATTAAAACCATCAGATCTCTTGAGACTTATTCACTGTCATGAGAACAGCATGGGAAAGACCCTCCTGTGTGATTTAATTATTCCCCACTGTTTCCCTCCCACAACATATAGCAATTGTGGGAGCTACAGGATGAGAATTGGGTCTGGACACAGAGCCAAACCATATGATTCTACTTCTGGCCCCCTCCCAAATCTCATGTCTTCCCATTTTGAAATTAATCATGCCTTCCTGACAGTTCCCCAAAGTCTTAAATCATTTCAGCATTAACTCAAAAATCCATAGTCCAAACTCTTAACTGAGACAAGGCAAGTTCCTTCTGTCTATAAGCCTACAAAATCCAAAGCCATTTAGTTACTTCCTAGATACAGTGGGGGTACAGGCATTGGGTAAATACACCCATAAATCAGAGAAAATGGCCAAAACAAAGGGGCTACAGCCCCCATGCAAGTCTGAAATCCAGTGGCACAGTCAAATCTTAAATCTCCAAAATGATCTCCTTTCAATCCATATCTTATATTCAGGTCATGCTGATGCAAGAGGTGGGTTCCCATGGTCTTGGGCAGCTCCACCCCTGTGGTTTTGCAAGGTTCAGCCACCCCCCTGGCTGCCTTCATGGGCTGGCATTGAGTGTCTATGGCTTTTCCAGATGCATAGGGCAAGCTGTCAGTGGATCTATCATTCTGAGGTCTGAAGGATGGTGATTCTCTTCTCACAGTTCCACCAGGTGGTGTCCCAGTAGGACCCCTGTGTGGGGGCTCTGATCCCGTATTTCCCTTGCACACTGTCCTGGCAGGGGTTCTCCATGAGGGCCCTGCTCCTGCAGCGAACTTCTGCCTGCACATCCAGGCATTTCCATACACCTTCTGAAATGTAGGCGGGTGTTCCCAAACCTCAATTCTTGACTTCTGTGCACCCACAGACTCAACACCATGTGGAAGATGCCAAGGTTTTGGATTCCACCCTTTGAAGAAACATCCCAATCTGCCAATTGGTCCCTTTTAGTCATTACTGAAATGGTTGGGACACAGGGTCCCAAGTCTCTAGACTGCACGTAGCTGAGGCACCCTGGGCCCACCCGTGAATCCATTTTTTCCTCCTAGGCCTCTGGGCCTGTTATTGGAAGGGCTGCAGTGAAGACCTGGAGACATTTTCTCCACTGTCTTAAGGATTAACTTTCAGCTCCTCATTATTTATGCAAATTTCTGCAGCTAGCTTGAAACTATTCCAAACAATACAAAAAAGAGACCAACATCATCCTGATACCAAAACCTGGCTGAGACACAACTGAAAAAGAGTTTTTCCTCAGAAAATGTCATTTTCATTTCTTTTGCATTGTCAGGCTGCAAATTTTCTGAACTTTTATGCTCTGCTTCCCTTATAAAATGGAATGACTTTAACAGCACCTAGGACATATTTTGAATGCTTTGCCATTTAGAGATTTATTCTACCAGATACCCTAAATCATCTCTCTCAAGTTCAAAGTTCCACAGATTTCCTGGGAAGAGGTAAAATGATGCCAGTCTCTTTGCTAATAGCAAGAATAACCTTTGCTACAATTCCAACAAATTCCTCATCTGCATCTGAGACCCTCTCAGCCTGGATTTCATTGTCCGTATCATTATGAGCATTTTAGTCAAAGCCATTCAACAAGTCTTTAGGGAATTCCTAACTTTCCCACATTTTCCTGTCTCCTTCTGTGCCCTCCAACCTCTTCAGACCTCTGCCTGTTATCCAGTTCAAATATCACTGGATATTTGCAGGTATCTTTTCAGCAGCACCCAACTCTACTGGTACCAATTTACTGTATGAGTCCATTTTCACATGCTGATAAAGATAAACTTGAGACTGGGAAATTTACAAAAGAAAGAGGCGTAATGGGCTTACAGTTCCACATCACTACAGAGGTCCCAAAATCATGGTGGAAGGTAAGGAGGAGCAAGTCACATCTTACATGGATGGCAGCAGGCAAAAAGAGAGAGAGCTTGTGTGGAGAAACTCCAACTTTAAAACCACGAGATCTCAGACTTATTCACTATCACAAGAACAGCATGGGAAAGACCCACTCCAATGAATCAGTTTTCTCCCACCAGGTCCCTTCCCCAACACATCGCAATTATAGGAGCAACAAGATGAGATTTGGGTGGGGATGCAAACCATATCAGTATATATTTACATAAGTTTGTAATATAAGTTTGTATTTACACCTGCATACATTTAAGTTGCACTCCAGTTACATTTTGGTGAGCTGCTTGTGTAATCTTTGATTGGAATTGATTGCAATCTTCCTTAATTAATACAATCTGCAGAATTAGGCTGTGTCCCTAAAACCCTGTTAATTTCCTACCTCATATTCCAGTTCTTCACAAATGTGGATGTCTACCCCAATAATTCACTTGTTGTCCTAAAGTTTAGAATTTTTAGATCTTTCTACAAATTTTGAATTCTGTGACTTGTGCAATTCATCTAACTTTTTGGAGCATAATTCTGACTCTTAGTTTAACTTAAGGGATGGGATATGTATGTTTCTAAGTCTCTTGTAGTTGCTGAGATTCTGTATTTGTCAAATTATTATGTCCTGCCTACAGGTTTTCATATTACAAAGTGATATGGGACATACATGTTGATACATGTGAACAAGCCTTGTGGGTAAAAGAGTGAGCATATATATTTCCTTGTATTTCAGCTGATAAACCTATTTTCAAAAGCTCTTATGTTAATAAAGTAAATATTGACGTTAATGTGTAACTAAAATTGATCATGGCCTATTTCCTTCCGATTACAAAAAAAATGTTAAATTATTATAAATAGAATAAAATAAAGTACACATAGTAAAAAAAAAAAAAAAAAAACTCCAGATTATCACTACTGAAACTACCCTGAAAAAGGTATAACAAATAACTAAATTTTGAGTTTTTAACATTGTATTTCTTTTAGATTCTTTGAAATAGCCTCTCACATTCAGTAATACTGCCAAGGAATTATATGGCTTTTGAAGTCAAAATATTCCTTTTCAGTCATTTAAAAATATCATCACAGATGAAAATGTACAGTTTAATGTTTTTGATGAGCAAAGTTTTAAAAGGTTATAAAAATCTTATGTTCTTCCCTTTACAAAAATTTTAACAAAGGAAGTAAGAAAACTTAAATTGATTCTCACTTTGAAGGCGTTAATCGAAACTGAAATGTGAAAACCCTTTTCAGCCATGCCTCAGACTTTATCAAGCTTAATGTTAATTTTTATGTCAAATTAATATTCTGCTCTTTAAAAAAAATCTAAGAATAATTTGTTGTATCCCGTTTAGATTTTTAAATTTTATTTAGCTATTATTTTGCTTTGATATAAAAATATACTGTCGTAAAACTTATTTTATATGTTACTTTTAAAAACTGTAATTATTTGACATAAGACTCATAGATTAAAATTAAAGAGAGACAATCAGACTGTTTTTAATGAGCATCTATATTCCCTAAAAGGAATTATGTGTTATGGTGACCATGGTGGGAATGATAATGACTCCTAGAAATATTAAAAGTTAGAAGGAACGATTCTATCACGACATGGTGAATTTCATTTAGGCAATAACATTTTCTATTAAGATTTCCTGTAGAAATAGCAAATAAGTGAGCTACCTGATTCACTATTCTTACATAGGTAAAAGTTTATTGCTTTTTTTTCTTCAGCCTTAATTCCTTATTTCTTCTCACATGTAGTAAACTATGAGGGTTTTATTTTTATGTTTTATTTTTTTGCATGTTTCCATCTAGTAAACACTAAAAATAACAGAATACAAATTAAAACATAAATTGTTATGAAGAAATTTTATTTGGAAAACACATAATTTCAAGAGAATTAGTAGTGTTCTTCAAATAAAACAACAAAGAGAAAATGTACTTACATATTTACTATTTGAATGAAATCATAACTAAAATTTACTAATAAATGCTTTCAGTAATTAGCCTATAATCCATGGTAATTGTTAAGTTCTTCAAAAAGAAAAAAGACAAAGATTACTGTACCAAAGATTACTTCTTCTATTCTTGACTTAGAAATATGTTTATGGTAACTGATAACCAATCTTATTCATTGAAATGTGAGAAAGATGAGTAAATGAGCATAACTCATCATTTGCCTTTCTTTTGACTAAGCTAAACAATTTCATCTTTTTTGCTCTTATAGATTTTTAGAAGATTTTAAATTAAATTTTATATAGTCTTCACATACATATGATTATGGAGCCAACCAATTATAAAATAAAAACCGAACCCTGTGTCACAGCATATTTCTGGATTTCTAGTGTCCTGAGAATCATGATCAAGTCAAAAAGTCTAAGAAAATTATTGGAATAATTTATATAGGCATTGATCTGACCCTGATAATCATGCTTGAACAGAGCATTTTCCAATAGAAATGTAACCTGAGCCATAAATGCAATTTTAAAAATTAACTTTAATAGTATTTTGCATTTGTCCTAATATGTTATATTTTTATCTCAAGACATAAAATGTAAGATAATATTTAAAATACAATTTCTTTGAAATCTACATTTTATATGTACAGCTCATTTTAATTCAGATATTAAATTTTCATCAAAAACATTGTATGTGTATTTAGATTTTATAAATTTACATTTGAGAAAGTAATTTCATATACACCACTTGTTGCAAACATACTTAAAATTTTATAATAAATAAATCAATATGAAAGAAATAATTTTGCTTTAACATTTGTATCCACATGGACAAAATGACTTCCTGTTTTAAATGGAAATTTAACTTTGGGTTTCTTGTTTGTTTTATAAAAACAGAAAAGATAACATTCAGAGGGTGTGATTAAATATAATATTTACTCAAACTCTTAAAAATTTGAAAACATCAACAGGGTACATTTCAGAAAAGCAGGCAGATGCTGACAAATCCTTGATGCAAAAGTAAGTTGCATACTTATCCAAGCTGCCCAAATAATGATCAACTTAAGTTTGTTTTTCAAAAATAGATTTTAACATATATCAAATAAACTACACAGATATTCCCTAACAGTACAAAAATTAGCCAATGAAGTTAAAGTATATAGCAAAAGCCAAATATGACAATTCATATGACCAATTTATAAAGTAAGCCTTTCAATCCTAGAAATCTAAAATGGGGAAAATTATTGAAGGGTAACATACGTAAAATGAGGACTAATAGCAAGGAACAATCCTAAATATTTTCCCAATGACTGACCAAGCCTCAGAAAGACAGCTTAGGAAAATTATTAACATGTACTTGTTCTTCTTTCCTAGCCAATTCAGTTCTACTTAGATAAATCTGGTTGCTAATCAATACACATATCAATTAGAGGACTTTTTTTTTTTTTAACTCAATTACTACCATTTTTTTCCTTTTTCGACTTTTTCCTAATTTTGTCTGGCAACACTTTTCCTTTGGTTTGATCAGTTGAACCCAAAAGGTTTGGTATCTAAAATGAGTATCAACTCTTATTGGAATGGCATTTGGGAAATGCAGTCCTAGTGAAGGCAAATATTGAACTGAGGTGGCTTGACAAAGTTGAGTATCCATCTCAATATGACAAATGTCTCCCTTTTTCATCACTGGGTTAATGGCTGCTCTTGGCTACCTCATCCCACATACTGGAATGCTCCCTGGTGAGGTCCTGCAGAGCTATGTGCACAAACACCCCTCAATTTAAGTTTCAATAAATATAAGGCAGCATTAAACCATTTCACTAGGATAAATAAAAAAATATGTTGTCTTTCTATTGGCCTGCTTTGCCTCTTGAACTGGCTTGGAGTGCTGTTTTGTGACATAGAAGACACTACACTTAATTAGTGACTACTCCAAGCTCTCTAGACATCAGCACTTCCTGTTCTTCAAGCTTCAGCCCCTTTTTTTGAAGCAATGATGGTATTCTTCATTAGCATCACCACAGGCATGGGGCAACACCTCCAGGAAGTGGCATGATGTAACCAGCCTTTTGTCTGATTCCTTCAAAATCCATGCCTACAACCAACTTGGATTTAGCAGTCACAGGAGCTTGAACTCTGTTTCTTCCCACATCAACGATTGCTACTCTTTCCTTGAGGACTGATCTGTGTGATCAGATTTGGAATACCTGCAGCAGCTATTACAGCATCTGCAAAAATTGTATGTTTCTTCAACTGCTCTTTGGGAGTATATCCATGAGCTATCATGACAGTGACATCATCTCTGGGAAGTTCATGCACCCCATCTATGTGCAGTCACATTATAATGGGCATTCTAACATTTTTTGACATTCCAGCCACAATCATATTCTTCCCTAGGGTTGGAATGTCAGTTCGCTTAATTATTTCCCACATATCTCATGGGGTAGGTGGTAACATGGAATACTGGTCCAAACATGTTCACCCTACATTCATTACAGAAAAGCCATCAGCATCCTTGTCTAAAGAAAAGCATTGCAGATCTTTCTCTCATCAATGTGCTCTGGAAGAGGCAACTGAACAAGGAGGCCATCTACATTATCATCATTACTTAGTTTATTGATTACATTCAACAATTCTTCCTCTGAAATTGAAGATGGTTTCACAATTGTCACATTGCTGATTCCAAACCACCAAATGGTGGAAGGGGCGAGAGTGCGCTCAGCAGTTCTGTGGGGGCCAGAGCAGTTGGACAGCCAGCGCAGACTGGAGGGAAAGCACAGCCATAGCCTTCGCCTGGAGAGAGGAAATTCAACTTTGAAGCAAAAGTGTAACTGTTCCAAAATACCACTTCCCAAGTTAAATCTATCTGCTAACTGCATCCACTCAGTGGTATTAACATTATATTTGAATAAGCATTTGATAAACTAAAATCAACTTTGTTTATTAATATCAGCAAGACATTCCTCAAAATTTTCTTAGAAAAAAGTTGTTTTGCAGCCAATTTACATGACACTGTCAATTATAATAAACACATTCTGCATATTTATCCCATTAGAGAAATACGTTATTATAGATTTGTATTATGAAAAATTTCAATTTCTGCATATATTTCAGTACAGAAACGTGCTAAATTTAACTTCATATTAGTTAATACATATTGTGATATTGGTGAGAAAGCATAAATCACTTGAATTTCGGGGGAGGATAGTTAATCAAGTATTGGCATGCATTTCTCTTATTTCAAGAAAATATTTAATTGGAAATTACAGTGCAGAAACTCTGTGTTTAACACTTTTTGCCGTTCAAACAATAATCATTTATAGAGAACACAATATCATTTAGTTAATTGGCTGGGCACAGTGGCTCAGGCCTGTAATCCCAGCACTTTGAGAGGCCGAGAAGGGCAAATCATTTGAGGCCAGGAGTTCGAGACCAGCCTGGCCAACACGGTGAAACCCCATCTCTACCAAAAATACAAAAATTAGCCAGGTGCATGCCTGTAATCCTAGCTAGTAGGGTGGCTGAGGCAGGAGAATCATTTGAACTGGGAGCTGGAGGTTGCAGTGAGCTATCGACCCACTGCACTCCAGCCTGGGTGACAGAGTGAGAGTCTTTCTCATAAAACCAAAAAGCAAAACAAAAAAATGTTAATTGCTGCCTTCTTGTTTTTTTCCAAGATTTGCATAATCTGGTAATGATTTATACATTTGCATGCGTATGTTAAAGGGTTTTAACAACTAAATATCCATGAAGCTTTTCATTAAGTTTGCATCAGAAAATAGTGTACAGATATTTTCAATGTGTTTCTAATTGTAGAACAAAATGTGAAGAAGAATGCAGTCTGTTTCAGAATTCCAATTAATCCAAAATTTTTTCCAGTTGCAGCTGAGGCACCACCCATTGTGACAGAAAATAACGTTTTTATATCTAGGAGATTCTCTTCTTTAGCATATGTTAATGACATATAATTTATGACAAAAGTTAATTAAAGCCACAAATTGACAGAATTTCCTTGAAAAAATGGAAATAAAACATAACCAATGTATTAATTGAAGAGTAGCTTTTATCTCATGTTTCAATTTAGGCTAAAGAAAAATACTTATGTTATTTCAATATTTGAATCAACTGATTTTTGATATTATTAGAAAGATCTTGTATACTATAGACAACTGTTTGATAGTTTATTGAGATCTTTCACTTTGTAAAATATTCTTTTCTGGTCTTTTCCTGAGAAGTTTTTGAAAAGTTTTTCATACCTGAAATAATAACTTATTTAATCAAATAAATTATTTAATTTCACTTAAATGTGATTTTCTATTTTATGCAATAATTCACCCTGTCCTATAGTTGGTTAAAGTTACAAATCCAATTCTGTTTAAAAGCAATTTAACAAATTTCTTGGGATAGTTGGTCCTGAATTCAAGCAACTAATTTTATCTATTTTTTTTTTACTGTTGGTAGGAATTTCCTCATCAACTTTATTATGTTTTTATTACAAGTCTCTCAATATTATCTTTCCTTTTTCACTTAAGTTTTTAACATACCAAACAAAATACTTTTTGTTTTGTTTTGTTTTACCTTGGCAAAAATTTGCAATTCCCAATTGTGATAACATTTGCCAATACTTTCAGTCTCTCTCCCTTATTATTTATTTGTTTACTGTTCTGATTGCAGTATAGTATAAATATCTCATATCTAAAATGCTTGGGACCAGAGGTGTTTTGGATTTCAGATGTTTTCAGATTTTGAAATGTTTGCATATACATAATGAATTATCTTGGGGATGAGACCCAAATGTAAATGCAAAATTTGTTTTAGATACACCTTATACACATAGGCTGAATGTAATTTTATATAGTATTTTAAAATAATTTTGTGTATAAAACAAAGTTGTGTACATTAAAATATCAGAAAGCAAAGATATCTATCTCAGCCACCAGTGTGGATCACCTGTGGTTATTTGACATCTCCATCATTCCTAACTGAATTTTTATGCTATAGATAAGCAATTATTTTCTTATACTTATTCAGACATAAGTATGTAACAGTAAGAAATATGACATGCCATTCATACGGTGAAAAAACGTGTCAGGTGTGGAATTTTCCACTTGTGGTCTTATGTTGGCACTCAAAAACTTTAGATTTTGGAGAATTTCAGATTTCACATTTTTGATTAGAGATGCTCAGTCTGTACTAGCTTTCATATACCCACTCAGTTCTCTACCACAGTAAGGTTTGTTTTAAATTTATAAATACAATCATACTTTTTTACTTCAATGTGAAGATTAATTTAATTTGAAGGAAAACAATAAGTACAAGAAACACTTTAAAACAATTAGTACTTACAGTTACATTATCAAAATCTGAGTGTTTACATAGGTATCCCTCTAATCTGCTATGTTAAATGTTCAAATAAGCACATTACAATATTAAATCACTGTATTGAAAAGATTCATTTAAACTGAAACAATACAATGACATTTTCTTTCTTTCTTTTTTCTTTTTCTTTTTTTTGAAACAGAATCTTGCTCTGTTGCCAGGCGCCAGGCTGGAGTGCAGTGGCGCAATCTCAGCTCACTGCAACCTCCGCTTCCCGGGTTCAAGTAATTCTCCTGCCTCAGCCTCCCGAGTAGCTGGGACTACAGGCACACGCCACCACGCCCAGCTAATTTTTGTATTTTTAGTAGAGACGGGGTTTCACCATGTTGGCCAGGATGTTCTCCATCTCTTGACCTCGTGATCTGCTCGCCTCGGCCTCCCAAAGTGCTGGGATTACAGGTGTGAGCCACCGCACCTGGCCATATTGGTATAGATTCTGAAAATCCATTGGCACAAAGCACGTTACAATTCTTTGAAGACCTACGCACCCTAAGATGGGTTTATTATTTTGTAAAATCCAATCAAAGCTTGGATTTGGAATTGATTTGAAAAGTAAATCGAAAGCTAAGTATGTGAGTCATGGAAGTTGACTCTATAGCCATTACACTGGCTGATAAGATCACATTCATTTATTTCTAAAATGTAATATCTTATATACGAAACCAGCTGTGAGTATTGAGAGTTAGTATGTAGAAAATACAAATGTAGTTGCTAAAACCAGGTGGTTCATTGTAGGAAATCACCTTAACAGAGTGACAATTATATTATAAAAGCTTAAGAGCTCTCCCAGAGAACAAGTCAGTAACAAAGGCTTAAAATGTAAAAACAGTTCCCTGATAATTTTTGAAATCATCTGAAATATTGAGAAACTTTGTATTTCAATACAAACCTGAAATATTGAGAAACTTCATATTTTAATACAAACAATATGTGAACATCTTAATTATTTTATACAGACTACATGTTCTCAATACTACATATTAGTTCAGATTTTAAGACACAGAGGATATTAACAGAACAATTAGGTGCCTTCCCATTGAATGGCTTCTCTGTATTTGTAGATTTTAAATAGTAGACTGATAAGAGAGGCTGAGAAAAGTGTTCTGCTTGCTTAACTTTGTGATAAAATTAATTCAAAAAATGTACTTGTTTAAAGTAATAAAAGCCAAGTAGTTTGGATAGTTGCAATAAGCAAAGTCCTCTCTTAGTAAATATTTGAACAGTAGCCTTCAACTTCATCCAGTTTGTATATTTTCACTTCTATTCACACAATGATTACCTGATGAGGCTATGTTTAGGAAATATACTGCACTCTTTAAGGTAAAGTTCACTCTATGTTATATTTATAAAAAGTATCCATTCAACTAAAGATCTTGTATGCTATGTATTGGGGGTAATTTTGCATTTACAACACAGAATTTCCACTCTAATGATGTTCCAAAACTATTCCAGCACAGCCACCCTACAACCATTCTCTCAATCTATACTCCTTTCCATTCCTGGAGTTTCAGTCTTTTCTTTATAAAAAAATTTTTTAAATTGCCTGGAAATTTTAATATAAATGACTTTGTGGTAGTGCTATGTTCTCTATATAAGAGCTCCTGAAAGGCCTTGGATATAAAAATACCCAAATGAATATGAAAGTCCAACACAACTCCAGCATCTCTTACTTTTGTATAAAACAAACTTTTTGAAAGAGAGCTTAACTTTTCTATGTCTCACGAACTTTGGATAGGTGTTAACAAGATTATGGTATTTTCAAAGTCTGCAATGGTATAAAAGAGATGAATTTTAAAAGTCAAGGATGGCACTAGATAGACAAGCAACCCAGATACAATAGGAAAGAATGAGACAAAATGTGAAAATAAGAACATGTACTAAGCTGTTTAGTTGCTTAAATGAAAAAAATAATGTGTAAGTCTTCCATTTTTCTGATAAAGATAAGAAGCAGTGAAACTAAAAACCTACAAAATAATCTTAATTGTGTTGAACAACTTGTTCAGTCTAGTTACTTCCAACAAAATATTGGTGAGAAAAAAGGCATTATTTCTAAATAAAAAGCATGTATGCTACTTAAAACAATAATACACATTTAATCAAAACTACGAAAATGAACAGCCATAGTTTAATATACATAATATAGCCGTACAATTTAAAAATTGATGAGGCTTCACTACTTAGTAGGTGTGTGTAAATAAATTAATTCTACAAAATATCTCAGTATATATATTTGAAATATGTTGTTAATATCAACTTACTAGAAATGAATTGCCTAAAAGGGACAATGCATTTAAAGACCATTAGAATAATATCTACCAAACTATATATGGCAACTAAACTTATTTTAATGAGATACTATTTTTTTAGAATACTAAAATTTCCGTAGTTGGACTAGAAGATGTAAAGATAAAATTGGAAGAAAAATATTAGTGTTGACAGATGTCAAATAACTGCATTTATTCAACCAGAGCTAATCATCATTTAGAGTGAAATGATCAATTATTGGAGTAAAATGCATTTTGTTTGCAAGAGAAATAGAGACCATTCCACAAATTTGTCAACATGTCAAAGTGTTTTTGAGAAAGTAATTGTAGCATTTAAAAAACTTCATGGAATTTAGAAATTAATGTATGTGGCATAATTTTTCTGCTTTGTATTCATTGACTGCTGCTTGGCACGAGTGATGGCTAATAGATTAATCATAACCATGAATTTGAACAAAATCAAGTTTAATTGGCAAGCTGACTTTCCTGTGTGTTTAAATTCCAAAACTGTGTACTTTGAAACAATAAAGTGGACCTTATTAGCAAAACAATTGTGTTGCACGATTTGAAGATGTTGTATATTTAGTATCATTTTCCTATAGATTACAATAAGCAATATATCACTCCATAGGTAGATTACAATAAGAAATATATTGTATATATGATACATATACACAAACACACATACCAATATATGGGAGAATTTATTTAAAAAATATACTTTCATGCTTTCTCTATTTTTCACAGTAGATATTTCACTCTTACTATTTCTAATCCTTTTTCCACACTGTTGACTGAGAGGTATGACTAATGCAAGTCTCACCATATCTGTTCTACCAGTGATATCACACCGCTTTTATGATAGAATCAAAATGCCTCCATACCTTTGGCTCAGTTTATCACTTTAGGCTAAATGGACGTTTTTTCCCTTTACACTTATTACTTCAGTTATGCTGTTTATATTTATCTTACTGTTTCATTTTGATATTTTCTCTTCATTATTGGCATTTATTAGCTCTTTCTTCTTGAAAGGGAGAGAAGGTAAAGCCATTTTCTCACCCATCCTTCAACACTCCTGATCAATGCCTAAACTTTTTCTACTTCTCATTTCCCTGTAAGGAGCTTACTGATCACCACCCCAGATGTAGTTTCTCTTCTATACGGGATGGTAACAATGTTTACGCTGTCCATTAACCTTTTCATGTTATTAAATGCATTTTTCTGCTAGGTTCTCTAGATTATATGACTTTTGGTTTTCTATGGCTTGATCACCAAGGATTTCCAAAAGAAGCAAAGTGCTTATTTTCAATAAATGCTTGTATAACAAATAATAAATTAAAAACAAACAAATAAATAAATCACAATCCTAGAAGCCTCAGAAATGTCTACTGACTTCTGGGATTTTACTATCAAGCTATGGATAAGTAAAATAAAGCACAGCTAGAGATGGTGAAGGGTCAAGAAATCAGTTTAGATATATAAAACCACATTGTCTTAGTGATTATTGTAACATCTTTGTAGTCTCTGAAACTTATATCTTCCCAGTGATGATACCACTCAGTTTTGAACATGTGAGCTTTACTATGTGTTTTCATTCTGGTGACATCTTTTATTTCTTTTTATGTGCAATTGGAGCAGAAGATATTTAAAGAAATATCAAAAGAAAAAAAAACAAAAAAGAGAGAAGATCCAAAACTAGTAATGTAGCATATCTGAAACAAAGTTAATAATATGAAAAAAAAAAAAACATTTGGGGGAGAATCCAAGATGGCTGAATAGGAACAGCTCTGGAGTGCAGTTTCCAGTGAGAACAGCACAGACAGTGAGTGCTCACCACATTTCCAAACAAGTTTCAGTGCGCACGGAACAGGAGATTTCCAGGTGAAAAGCACCATGAGTTTTCAGCACAGCAGTTTCAGCCAGTGCCAGGTTGGCACACAAAAACTCACACATGTCTGGGTGGCCATTTGGACTGGCGCCAAGAATGCCTGGGAGACAGAGCCACCAATTCAACTGAAAGGGAGGGGGCTAAGACAGGGAGCCAGGTGATCTGGCTTGGCGGGCACCACCCCCACAAAACAAGCAATCTGAAATGCTCTGGATTGACAGTTTCACAGCAAGTGCAGCTGGACCCACGATGGTCCAGCTCAGTGGGGGCAAGGGTGTGCCCCACTACCAAGGCAGTCCACCACTACCGAGACAGTTCAGAAAGCAGCTGGGCAGAGCGTGTGGCAGCTCAGCAATGCCTCTGCTGGAAAACTGTGACTAGACTACTCTGTGTGGGGCAGGGCATCTATGAAAAAAGGCAGCAGCATGAAAGGAACTTATAAATAAAGCCAACCTTCCTAGGACAGAGCACCTGGGAAAAGAGGTGGTTATGAGTTCCACTGCAGCAGACTTAAAGATATCTGCCCAGCAGCTCTACACAGAACAACGGAGCTCCTAGGACAGCACTTGAGCTCCTATAAGGGACAGACTGTCTCCTCAAGCAGCTCCCTGACCCCTATACACCCAAAGAGACACCCCATAAAGGAGAGCTCAGGTTGACATCAAGCAGGTACCCTTCTGGGATGAGGATATCAGAGGAAGAAACCAGTGGCAATGCTTGCTGTTCTGCAGCCCCCACAGGTTATCCCCAGGCAAGTGAGGTCCAGAGTGGACTTCCAGCGGTCCCGCAGCAGAGGGGCTTGACTGTTAGAAGGAAAACTAAGACCAGAAGGAAATCTCTTCAACATCAAAAAAAAGGACGTCCACTCAGAGACCCCATCCGAAAGTCACCAACCACAAATTCCACAGGTAGATAAAGCCACTAAGATGGGAAGGAACCAGCACAGAAAGGATGAAAACACCAAAAACCAGAATGCCTCTCCTCCTCCAAGGGATCACAACTCCTTATCTGCTAGGGATCAAACATGGATGGAGAATGAATCTGATAAATTGACAGAAACAGGCTTCAGAAGGTGGGTACTAACAAACTTTTCAGAGCTGAAAGAACATGTGCTAAGCCAATGCAAAGAAACTAAGAACCTAGGGAAAAGATTAGATGAGATGCCAACTAGAATAAATAGCTTAGAGAAGAATATAAACAACTTGATGGAGCTGAAAAACATAGCACGAGAACTATGCAAAGCATACACAACTTACAACAGCCAAATCAACCAAGCAGAAGAAAGGATATCAGAGATTGAAGAGCAACTCAATGAAATAAAAGAAAAGGCAAGAATAGAGGGAAAAGAGTGAAAAGAAATGAAAAAAGCTCCAAGTAATATGGGATTATGTGAAAAGACCTAATCTATGTTTGATAGGTGTATCTGAATGTGACGGAGAGAATGAATCCAAGCTGGAAACACTCTTCAGGATATTATCCAGGAGAAGTTCCCCAACCTAGCAAGGCAGGCCAACATTGAAGTCCAGGAAATACAGAGAACACCACAAAGATATTCCTCAAGAAGAGCAACCCCAAGGCACATAATCATCAGATTTACCAGGGTTGAAATGAAGGCTAAAATGATAAGGGCAGCAAGACAGAAAGGTTGGGTTACTCACAAAAGGAAGCCCATCAGACTCACAGTGGATCTCTCCATAGAAACCCTACAAGCCAGAGGAGAGTGGGGACCAATTTTCAACATCCTTAAGGAAAAGAACTTTCAACCTAGAATTTCATATCCAGCCAAACTAAGCTTCATAAGTAAAGGAGAAGAAAAATCCTTTACGGACAAGCAATTGTTGAGAGATTTTGTCACCACCAGGCCTGCCTTACAAGAGCTCCTGAAAGAAGCACTAAACATGGAAAGGAACAACCAGTACCAGCCACTCCAAAAATGTACCAAATGGTAAAGACCATCGACACAACAACAACAAAAAATATCAACTAATGGGCAAAATATCCAGCTAGCGTCAAAATGGCAGGATCAAATTCACACATAATAACAATAACCTTAAACGTAAATGGGCTAAATGCCCCAATCGAAAGACACAAACTGGCAAATTGAATAAAAAGTCAAAACCCATCAGTGTGCCATATTCAGGAAATCCAACTCATGTGCAAGGACACACATAGGCTCAAAATAAAGGGATGGAGGAAGATTTATCAAGCAAATGGAGAGCAAAAAAAGCAGAAGTTGCAATCCTAGTCTCTGATAAAATAGACTTTAAACCAACAAAGATCAAAGAGGTGAAGAAGGGCATTACATAATGGTAAAAGGATCAATGAAACAGGAAAAGCAGCCAGTGATCCTAAGTATATACACACCCAATACAGGAGCACCCAGACATATAAAGCAAGTTCTTTATGACCTACAAAGAGACTTAGACTCCCACACAATAATAGTGGGAGATGTTAACACTCCACTGTCAATATTAGGCAGATCAACAAGACAGAAAATTGACAAGGATATCCAGGACTTGAACTCAGATCTGGACCAAGCAGACCTAATAGACATCTACAGAAATCTCCACCCCAAATCCACAGAACATACATTCTTCTCAGCACCACATGACACCTACTCTAAAATTGACCACATATTTTGGAAGTACATCACCCTTCAGCAAATGTACAAGAACGGACAAGAACGGAAATCATAACAAACAGTCTCTCAGACCACAGTGCAATCAATTTAGAACTCAGAATTCAGAAACTAACTCAGAACTACATAGCTTCATGGAAACTGAACAACTGGCTCTTTAATTTTGACTGGATAAAAATGAAATGAAGGCAGAAATAAAGATGTTCTTTGAAATCAACAAGAACAAAGATACAATGCACCAGAATCTCTGGGACACATTTAAAGCAATATCTAGAGGACAATTTATAGCAATAGATGCCCACGAGAGAAGCTAGAAAAGATCAAAATTGACACCCTATCATCAAAATTGAAAGAGCTAGAGGAGCAAGATCAAAAAAACTCAAAAGCTAGCAGAAGGCAAGAAATAACTAAGATCAGAGCAGAACTGAAGGAGATAGAGACAAAAAAAAAAAAAAATCCTTTAAGAAATCAATAAATCCAGGAGCTGATTTTTTGAGAAGAGCACCTTAAACTTCATATGGAACCAAAAGAGAGCCCCCATAGCCAAGACAATTCCAAGCAAAAAGAACAAAAATAGAGGCATCACGCTACCTAACTTCAAACTATACTGCAAGGCTACAGTAATCAAGACTGCATGGTACTGGTACTAAAACAGAGATATAGACCAATGGAACAGAACAGAGGCCTGTGACACAATGCCACACATCTACAACCATCTGATCTTTGACAAACCTGACAAAAACAAGTAATGGGGAAAGGATTCCCTGTTTAATAAATGGTGTTGGGAAAACTGGCTAGCAGTGTGCAGAAAGCAGAAACTGGACCCCTTTCTGACACCTTACACTAAAATTAACTCCAGATGTGTTAAAGACTTAAACATTAGACCTAACACCATAAAAATCCTAGAGGAAAACCTAGGCAAAACCATCTAGGACATAGGCACAGGCAAAGACTTCATGACTAAAGCACCAAAAGCATTGGCAAGAAAATCCAAAATAGACAAATGGGATCTAATTAAACTCCAGAGATTCTGTACAGTAAAAGAAACATTCATTAGATTGAACTGGCAACCAATAGAATGGGAAAACATTTTTGCAATCTACTCATCTGACAAAGGGCTAATATCCAGAATCTATGAAGAACTAAAACAGATTTACAAGAAAAAAAAAAAAAAAAAAAACGAACCCATCCAAATGTGGGAGAAGGATATGAACAGCTTTTCAAAAGAAGAAGACGTATATGAGGCCAACAAACATATGGAAAAATGCTCATCATCACTGATTATTAGAGAAATGCAAATCAAAACCACATTGAGATACCACCTCATGCCAGTTAGAATGGCGATCATTAAAGAACCTGGAGACAACAGATGCTGGAGAGGATGTGGAGAAACAGGAACAGTTTTACACTGTTGGTGGGAGTGTAAACTAGTTCAACCATTGTGGAAGACAGTGTGGTGATTCCTCAAGGACCTAGAAATAGAAATTCCATTTGACCCAGCAATCCCATTACTGGGTATACACCCAAAGTATTATAAATCATTCTATTATAAAGACACATGAACACGTATGTTCATAGCAACACTGTTTACAATAGCAAAGACCTGGAACCAACCCAAATGCCCATCGGCGATAGACTGGACAAGGTAAATGTGGCACACACACACCATGGATTACTATGCAGCCATCAAAAATGAAAAGTTCACATTCTTTGTAGGGACACAGATGAATCTGGAAACCATCATTCTCAGCAAACTTACACAAGAACAGAAAATCAAACACCGCATGTTCTCACTCATAGGTGGGTGTTGAACAATGAGAGCACATGGACACAGGGAGGGGAACATCACACACTGGGGTCTGTTGGGGGGGGCCAAGGGAGGGACAGCAGTGGGGTGGAGAGGTTGGGGAGGGATAACACGGGGAGAAATGCCAGATGTAGGTGACAGGGGATAGAGGCAGCAAACCACATTGCCATGTGTGTACCTATGCAACAATCCTGCATGATCAGCACATGTACCCCTGAACCTAAAGTACAATAAAAAAAAAAAATAGAAAAGAAACCATTTGAAACAGAGCAGGCTCAGATTTCGTTATTAATTCAAATCCTATGTTATCATCATTATTGGGTATCTTTAAAAGTGAAAGAATGGATAGATAACTAAATCAATAAATACATTTACATTTGTGCATTCTAGGTCCATTGGTTCTTAAAAACTTCAATGTGTAAAAATAAAATTTAAGATAGTAAGCACAGTTCAGCTGAAAACCATTAATTCCAAAATGTAAATCTAGAATAAAATTAAAGGAATACTACAAGATATATTATCATGCTACAACTTTTTCTCATCTTTCATTATTATATTGAATTATACAATAAAAATATAAATTATTTCCATAAGACTCTTAACTTATGTACAATCTATTCAAGTAGTCTTTCAACCAATAAAATGAAGCTCACAAAAACTATTTGATTAAGAAAATCCAGAAAATCAACATCATTTTATCGTGAGGAGCAAATAAGGGTTGCATATTTATTAATAATTCATATTTAACAACGACTGATTGAATTAGTGGAAGATGTATAAATTTGTTGCTAGCTAGAGATACTGAATCCAGTGAAGAAAACTAACTGGAATTGTTAGTTTTATTCTAGTAAGAACTTAGGTTATCCATCAGAGGTTGGAGTTAAATTTTTCTTTCTTTTTTTTTTTTTTTTTTTGAGATGGAGTCTTTCTCTGTCACTCAGGCTGGAGTGCAGTGACACAATCTCAGCTCACTACAGCCTCTGCCTCCCAGGTTCAAGCAATTCTCCTGCCATAGCCTCCCCAGTAGCTGGGACTACAGGCACACACCACCACACCCAGCTAATTTTTGTATTTTTAGTAGAGACGTGGTTTCACCATGTTGGCCAGGATGGTCTCGATTGGCTGACCTCATGACCTCAAAGTGCTGGGATTACAGGTGTGAACCACTGCACCCAGCCTAGAGTTAAATTTCTAAGGTAAATAATTCAAAGAGCATTTAGATAAGTACAGATTTTTTTAATAAGGGTTTAGTGGTTTAAGTTACTTAGCTAATAGAAATGTTCACCACTTAAAAATTATTAAGTTCAGGAAAAAATGTAAATACATTCAATGTACAATATTCCTTGTTTCAGGATCTATAAAAATGTAATCTAATTATTTCTAGAATGCCAACACAGGATTGTTTGGGAAGTGGAACATGACATAGGATGAAATTGTCTTAAATTTTATATGGATAAACAAATGCCAGATAGATAAGGAAACTTTTGAAAAATAAATAATAATAGGTGACTATATTTCCTAGTATCAGAAAAATCTATAATGCCATGCTAATTTAATTAATGTCATATTTGTATAAAGAAAAAAATGATCTATGGAACAAAATAAAGAGTTTGTACCTACATCTCAGTTCATGCTTGTATTTATTAGAATAGAGATATGACTAAGGTAGTTATCTTCTATGAGAAAAGTTGATTAATTACTAACGGGTACCTTATATGAGGCTATGTGTAAGAAAATAAAGAAGTGTATATTATTTAATAAATATTAAAACAAATAGACAAAAGACTTAGTATTAAAGTAATAAAACATCCTGAAGAAAAATATGAACTCTATGTGTAGCATTTTCACTCAGTGTGCTTCAGAATTTATAATATTAACAAAACATTTACTTAGCAAGCAATATCAAAGAATAAACAAAGTAAATATATAATGATAGATCTGAAATATATAAGACAGAAGAAAGATTAAAGAGTTAATTTCTATAGTAATACAAAGATCTCTTACAATTTGAGAAAAAAATAATAGGATTTTAATTACTAACTCGCAAAAGAGCAACCCAAATTATCAAAGAAATGAGATAATAAACTACATTATGAAAAGCTAAATTAAATACAATAAGGTAGACTCTCTCCCTTTCAGATTCGTCAAAAAACTTAAAATATACAAGAGTTACAAAATCTACTATTAGGTGGGATAGAGAAAATGACATTGGTTTTAAAAATGCGAACTATTATATTCTTTTGTTCATGTATTCAAGAAATACAAATTGAATTTAATAAATTGTAGACCCTCATCTAAGCATTTTGGAGGCATTGTTGAACAATAAAAAATTCTGGGCACTCTTCTAGACACTTGGGACATATTATTGGACAGCAACCAAGCCCCTTGCAAAGCTTGTATTCTAGTACAGTCTCTAAACTCGAATAAGCATGTGCATTTCAATACAGAAATTCCAAACCTGATATTATAACCGATAAAAATAAAAGCCTAACTTACTGAGATTTAAACATTTTAGTCTACGATTTTGTAATAGGGAAATCACCTTAAAACCGAGCAAATGCTCAGCCTTCAATGAAGGACGAATTATGTATATTTTAGAAAATATTATGCAGTCATTAAATAGGTATAAGAGCTGCCTCGGAGGACTTGGAATAATTCAAGAAATTACCTTTGAACAAAAAATTAGCATAATGCAAATAACAGTTCATTTTTGTAAAACTTAAAAACATGATATGTTATGGGTGCACATGAATATGAACCTCTACAGACATACGTCAGTAAGAGAACATGGTGGATACTACTATTATTCTATACTGCCTGGGGAAACAAGAAAGCAGAGT
The DNA here is from genome assembly GCA_004027835.1 of Alouatta palliata. Lineage (NCBI taxonomy): Eukaryota > Metazoa > Chordata > Mammalia > Primates > Atelidae > Alouatta > Alouatta palliata. Next base: position 137,174 of record PVKV010002981.1, read on the forward strand.
GGCCAGAAAGAAATATGCAAAATAAAAACAAAAATAATGAGCTAAACAAGTAAGTCTGTGCTTATGTAATACATATAAATATTTTTCCACATAAAATAAAAGAAGCAGTTTGTGACAGACACTGTCTATAAATTTTTATCACTTCCTGAGAGCATGCTACCAAATTCCCTTCAGTCATCAGCCATGTTCTACCAGAGTCAAACCATTATCATTCTCATTTGGCAAATGAGGACGTGAAGGCTAGAACACTCCATTCACTTGTCCAAGTTCAGCTAAAACATGGTGGGACTGAGAATTGTATGAAAGCAGCCTGACTGGAGTCTACCGCCTTCCCAATGTATTAATATTCCAAAGTATAGCATAACTTGCGTAATGCTAAGGGTAAAATGACTTTACAACAATACTGAATATGAGTTTTATTTTTTTCTTGAAGAAAATGCAACCCTGCCTTTGAAAGAAGTTAAATGTCTGCTTTGCAATTTTATCTCAATTTCATTAAAAGGTCATAGCTGAGTGATGCATTCCATACTAAGTATGCAGAAAACTTGCTTGTGATTATTTATGCAGAATCAGTGGACTTTGTGTAATTGGTGAAAAGGCCAATTTTATTGCTTTTAGTTTTGTCTCTGTGTTATTAATTTTATTCCTTACTGATGCCATCTTAGAGGAGCCATATGTGCTCACAGCCATTATTGATTATGACAGCAAGTCTTTTACCTTTGAGAAACCGAATGTGTTGATCTTTACAACACTGTTACTGCCTTTTAACTACAAATTTTTTTCTAGTCCTACTTGTTACTATGACACTAGTGTATTCAGCATTTCGTTGAGCATTGCATTACTCAAGGAAGAGCTCGTCACGCAATGACTTCAGACTGAACGTGTGCTTTTCTTGGAAGATAAGTCCTTGAATTGTGATGACAGAAGAGTTAAAGCTGCTTAATTTATTAGCAAATAACGTATATGATGTTTAACTTGTGACTATCACACTAGATGTAATCAGTCCTGTCTTTGTGTAATTTGATTAAAAACAAAATTCTTCAGAACCGTGTATCTATTTCTAAGAAGCGTAATATATGATACCCATATCATGAAGACTTTTAAGAATGGAAGAGGTTTCTAGGTGCTTTATAGGAGACAGGTACCTACTGATACGATTTCAAAGAGCCGATATCAAATATTTGCTAACATTTTACTAGGAAGTAAGATCTATCAGAATAAGTAAAATAAATAAATTAATTAATTAAAATAAACTGTTACCATGAGATACCAGAACATACAAAAGCGTCATGGCCATAATGTACAAGCACAACTAACAATAATTTTTATACATCTCAATAATTTAATTACAAATTTAGTTATCAGTTGCATTTTAAGAAAACTTGAACTAATAATTTGGACTATGTTTTTAACATCTTTGCATTTCCTTTTACTACCCTAATAGAGTTTTGGGAACATATATAATTCATTGAAGTTTTATCTCTAAAGTATGTTGAGCAACTTATAATAATTATTGTAATTTGTATGTGCTTCTCCCATAGAGCGTCTGGTTAATTATCCGTCATTAATTGATATTTAAGTGATATTTACACTTACTGCTCTTTTAAAAGTCATCTGTCAAAAATAACCTTCAAAATTGCTAAACATCTGAAAACCAACTTCTTTTCCATTTGTGAAGAATAATAATTGCATTCACTTCTACTTGTTACAATATTCAAAGAAGAATAAATGTAAAACACTTTCTGACCTATAGATAAAAGATAACAAATTGTTTAATAAAGTATTAGTATGTCTCCATTTTTACATAAATTTATACATTTAAAGGCAATGTTATTAGGAGTCCAGAAAATACCTTTGTTAATGAGTTTGTTTTGTGAACATTTTTTTGAGGTATTTCTAAACAGAATGTTACAGACTGGGTAATTTATTAAGAAAGGAAACTTACTACCCATGGTTCTAATGGATAGACAGCCCAGTATCCAGGTGCCAGGATCTGGCAAGAATCTTTCTGCTGCATAATCCCATGTTAAGATGTTAGGAGAATGAGAGAAACAGACAAAGGAGAACCAGACTCATTTTTAAAAGTCAGGAACACATTGCCACAACAATGGCATTATTACATTCATGAAGGCAGAGCCCTCATGACCAAATTACTTCTTAAAAGGTCTCACCTATCGACACTCTTGCACTGTAGATTAAGTTTCCACCACATAAACTTCGGGGGCCATATTCAAACCACAGCATTCCACTCTTGGCCCTGAGAATGTATGTCCTTCTTACATGCAAAATACATTCATTCCAGTCCAATAGCCCCGAAATTCTTAATTTATTAAAGCATTAACTCAAAAAACTCCAAAGTCCAGAGTCTCATCTAAATCCGACATGGGTGAATCTCAAGGCACAGTTTATCCTGATGCAAATTTTCCTCCAGAGGTGAGCCTGTGAAATCAAAACAAGGTATCTACTCCCAAAATACAATAGTGTAACAGGCATAGGATAGACATTCCTATTCCAAAAGGGAGAAATATTTTAGAAGAAAGATGTAACAGATCTTAAATAAGTACAAAACCCAACAAGGAAGACGACCTTAAATCTTAAAGTTCCGGAATAATATTCCTTGACTCCACGTTCCCTCCTTCTGGACATGCTGGGCTGGGGATAAGCCTTCAAGGGCTTAGGCAGTCACACTTCTATGTCTTTGTTGGACATTGGCTACACCACAGCTCTCACAGGTTGGAATCTCATGCTTTCAGCTCTCCTAGGCTGGAGTTATATGCTGGTAGCTCTATGGTTCTAGAGTTTATGTAGTATCCCCGACCCCACAGTTCTGGGCATTGCCCTAGTGAGGGCTCTCTGTCACTGCAACAAGTTTCTGCCCTGCCTGGGCCCCAAGGCTATCCCATACATCCTTTGAAATCCAAGTGGAGGCCACCGCAGCCCTACAGTTCGTGCACTCTGTGTGTCTGCAGTCAGCACCATATGGATGCTGCCAAGGCTTACTGTTTGTGTCCTCCAGTATGGTGAGCCAAGCTGCAACAAACCCACTTGAGCTATGGCTCATGGCGGAGGCTGAGCAGTGAGCAGTGAGCAGAGAGCAGATGTTTGAAGTGGCACAGGATGGTGAATAACTGAAGTCCCACAGGCTCCCCTCTGGAAACAGCCTGCTCTGGACCAGTGATGGAAGGGAAGCCTAATATCTCTGAAATGTGTGCAGAGATTTTAACCTCACTGTCTTGATGAGTAGTACCTGGCTCCCTTCTACCCAATGGTAATCTCTTCAGTAAAAGGTAATCACTTATACCGTTAGTTTCCTCTCCTAAGCATGCCTTTTCAGTGTTTACACGGTTAGCCTAAATATTTTCAAAAGTTTTACTTTCTGGTTCCCGTTTAATTATAAATTCCGTCTTTAGTTCACTTCTCTGTTCTCTTCTTTTACAGTAAATGACTGAAAGAAGCCATGTAGCACTTTCTACCCTTTGCTGCTTAGAAATGTCTTCTTCTACAAGATAATTGAGCTCATCACTCTTAAGTTCTGCCTTGCATAAGGCCCTAGGTCAGAAACAAAATTCCCACAAGTTCTTTGCAACTGCTTAATGAGGATGCCCTCTACTCTAACTTCCAGTATCTTGTTTCTCAGTTTCATTTGAGACCTCATCAGACTGGCCTTTACTGTCCATATTTCTACCAACATTCTGATTTCAACCCTTCAAATAACCTCTATGAAACTTTAGTTTCCCTGCAGTTCCTCTCTTCCTCTGGACCCTCGCCAGAAATGCCTTTAACACTCAATTCATGGCAATTTAAGTTTTTATAGGATACTTATTCAAATTCTTCCAGTCTGTACCAGATACCCAGTTCCAAAGGTGCGTCCACATTTTGGGATATTTGTTATAGCAATAAATCCATTTCTGGTACTAATTTTCTGCCTCAGTCCATTTTGTATTGCTAAAACAGAATATCATAGACTGGGTAATTTATTGAAAAAAATGACTTCTCACAATTCTGGAGGCTCGGCAGTCTAGTATCAGGCTGCCTCCATCTGTTGAGGCCTTCCTGCTGTTTTATCCTATGATGGAAGGTGAGAGAGGGCAAGAAAGAGAGAGACAAAAGAGTCCAAACGTATGCTTTTTATCAGGAATCCACTCCCACAATAACTAAATGACACTTGCAATAATGGTATTAATCCGTTCATGAGGGAAGAACCTTCATGACCTAATCACCCCTTGAACATGCATTGAGCGTACGTTTCTAAGACATGATCTTTAGGGGTCACATTTAAACTATATACATGGGTTGAGTCAAAAACATGTTCTTTTGTTTCTAAAATGGCCCATTTATTTATGACTTAGCAACTAGCAGAAATACTGTGTAAGGGAATTCATTTCATTATGTGAACTCATGACCTCAATTTTCACAGGTAAATAGTAGAACAGTTTGACTAATCTTCTAAAGCCAATCCACTTACATTTGACATGGCAATGCTTGTTAGGAAGTATTTCATGGGGAAAACAGGATAGCGGAGCTATTTGTGTTTTCCCCTCCAGTGAAATGTGAAGCAAGTGACATTAAATAGCACAAGACTGATTTTAGATAGAGGAAATAATGTATGCATTTAATAACAAAATTATAAACAATTAGTTTCATGATTGTTAGAGAACAGGTTATATTATTATGTGTACCTGAAAGACCATCAAGAACTACAGAAATAAATGCCATTTCTGTTTAAACACTCTTCCATTTGTAGCAGTACAAACAAATATTAAACCTGTATGAAATTTATATATGCAACTGCAGTTAAATTTTTTTCAGGAATTATTACTTCAAAACACTTTCTGAGGTGGAAGAATTTTAACTTAAAAACAGAATAATTTTGTACTTTGCCTTTTGTTCATTGTATGTCATAGCATACTTGGCAAAATCTCTGCTAACTCTGTCATGTACACATTGACATTACGTGAAGCAAATGGTTTGGATTAAAGTGAAAGTTCTTTTTTCATACTGTGCTGAAAATAACCTCAACTGGCTTGAAAGCCATGTGGATCAAAACCAGCATGACTGAGTGATTCAACATGATACATCATAGCACTAAAAGCAGATTGAAACAAAAATATGTAGCTTAAAAATGCAAACATTATTTTAAAGTATGCAAAAATGCAAGTTCTTATAAATATCAGTTGGCTACCAAAGGTGTTTAAAAATTTACCTTTAATATTGGTGTCTAGTCTGTGCTTTTGATGCCTGCGCTTTTATAGTGGTTAATAGATGCTTTTAAAAAATGGGTGATTCAATTTTTCATTAAAAGAAATAAAAATTTTATCTTCATACAAATATATGCTAAAATATTTTCAAATTTAATAAAATTCTATTAGAGTTATGTAGTTCAAGCTACTTTTATAATGATTTATGTACAGAAGTTTTTTTAAAACATCATTTTTATAATTATTTATGTACAGAAGATATTTTCAAAAACAGCTTGTTAATGAAAAATTTTTTCACTTTCTTACTATGTGTAGAAATACTCTATACCTTGCTACATGTAGAAATGCAACTTGACATGTAGACTCATCAGAAATTTAAAGAGGTAAGTGTAGTACTTTATTTTGGAATTTTGTAGCATTTTTCAATAACATTATTTGACAAACCATAGTACTCTTATAATATCTTTGTTTTTTATAGAACATTTGTTAAGACTGGCATACTTAAATGTCTCTAGTTGGATCTATAAACAAAAAAGAGTTTCCTGATCAGACAGTTTCTTGGAGAATATCAGTGTTTGTTGATCTAAGCTAAATGCTAAATTAAAACAAGATAAAGGAAATATTCGTTCTTTTTATTATTATTACTATGACTATTGTTATTTTTACCTAGAACAATTGTGAAATTGAGAGACAGAAGACAAAGGGTGTTAGAAAGAAATGGCTATGATTATTTCATGTAAAATGAGAAATGGAAGAAATCATTAGCTAGAAATATCAGGTATACCAGTGGTTTTAAGGCAGAAACAAGAGCTAAGAAATAAATCAAAAAGGAGCCATTCAAATGTTCAGTCAGGTTGTCCCAAAGACAAAAATAAGTTATAGCTAAATATAAGCACAATTGCTCCTCATTAAAATAAATTATTGGGGAAAATGTTATTCCTAGTAATAAATTGCCTTGACAATTGAAATTTACTTTTTCAGAAACTTTTTTTCATTATTATTTAAAACAAACAAATTTAAAACAACCCTTGTTTCTAAAACATTGCATACATCCAACAGAATTGACCATTTATTACCTTATCGGCTTGAAGTATTCTAATTTTTTTTTTTTAATTCCGAAGTACATTCTCCCCATACGCTATATGTCTAAGGATCTTTGCTTTTGTCATTATTTTGAGAGTGAGCACACAGACTTCAGATACTTCTAGATGCTGGAGGTGGACAATGCCAGCTTCCACCCTCATAGTAACTATGGTCAAACAGTGAGGTCCTGCGTGAAATTTTACCCACATGAAGGGGGATCTTCAGCAGGCGAGGACTCTCAGCAACATAAGCACTCTTGATTTACTGTCTCGGTTTTATCTTTCTCACCAGCTCTTACCATCTGAATATTGGACTAAATAACTCCATCTAACAGAGCAAAGAAAAAGACAAAATCTAACCTGACTTTTAATATACAAAGTATATTCAGGGGTCGTATTCTATAAGAAATATTTTCTTTGCATTGTTTTTAAATATACAAGTAGTATATTTTAAAATATTAAATATAATTTAACTTTCCTTACTTCTAAGTCGCATTATTGATGAGATTTTGTTTCCTTTTGCTTGTTTTATTTTTGGGAAATTCCTTTTATTTTCCTTTTATTAAACCAATACCTGGCATCACCCTTAACAAAAAAAATTACAAGTAACATATTAATAAAAAATTAAAAATATGAAGGATGTATGTTACTACACTTAGCAATTTCCTGGAGGTAGTAATTTACTTAATAAAGCTGGAAATAGTTATAAATATACTTTGTAAAAAGTGGTGAACGTTTAGAAAATATAGAAGAAATTATGTTAAAATAAGTTAAAGTAAAAAAATATTTTACCAACAGAATTGAAATATTAACACATTGTTTATATATTTAATTTAGAATATAAATTAAAAGGATTCTAGTCAATTTTTTCCTCATTCTAGACTTTCATATCTGACTTGAATAAGATATGCAATTGCATATATTAGTCATTGCCAATCTGAAAATGTTATTAAAAAATTATGCATGACAATGCTGGGTACTACAGAGGGTTTATTTATTAGTTGTTTATTTATAATGTTTATTAAACTGCTCAGAAATTCAATTAATAACATCATTGAAAGGATAATTTTGTCCTTCCAAGTAATAGACCTGTATTTATTCTTGGAAAATGCCTCCAATATTATCCCAGATACCTAACTTTAAAATTAGGGTCTGTCAATTTAAAGTCTTTATCTCCCTCATCCAACAACAGCTTATGAGAAAACTACATATCATGCAAAGCTACTCAGGATAACTTTGGCAGGTGTAGAATGAAACAGAATGTTACCACGTGGCTAACATGATTGCCAGGAAGGTGAGAAGATCGAATTAGAATAAAAGCAGAAATCAATAAAGGGTAGGTACTGAGGAAACCTACAAAGTCATGTCATTCTTAGCATGACTATTCAGATGGTCACAGAATTTCTCTGGGAGTAGGGTTAGCATTGCTTCGATGTCACCCTTGCTTCTGCACAGCTGGACTCTCAATTTTGATATTATCTTCATGGATAATTTTTAACTGTTTCATGTCAAGATGGCTTCCTTTCCTCTGGGCTCCACATCTCCGTTCCAGGCACAAATGAGGACTGAAGATATATATTCTATTGCCTCCCAGTGTTGAATCAGTGATATAGCTCTTTCCATCAAAACACGAATTGGGTTTCTCTATCGTTGATTTTGGTTTGTCTTGGGAGTACATCATGAAGGATATGAGTCATCGTAACTATCCCTGAGAACAAGTTTTATAGGCTGATGTTCATTTAGTACACACATTTTATGAATTGAAAATACAGAAAAACATGAAAGAGTGCTATGGGTAAGGGGAAAAAAGATAAAGTAAAGGAAGGCAGGAAAGAAATATCAATAAAAGAAAAGTAGAAAGAGCCCTGTTTTTTGCAGGGTGATACAATTGAAATAGTGAAATAGTTTAGAGAATGGATGTTTTACATTTGATGTTGGCTTTTTAATACCTTTTCAATTTTTTTAATTTCAATTCCATTTTTTTTAAAACCTGAGGGAAATGCCACCATAAATGTCACACACCTTTTGAATAAAAATGCACTAGAGTATTGATTGAGAATAGCAAAATTATGTGACAAGAATAAAACTGCCATAGGCAGAAGTTACTCATCAGCTTCATCAGAGAAAGGATATTGTGTCAACTCTTTCTTAATCTGATTAATAGCTAGTCTATAGATTGTAATTTATTACACCTAATCATTATGCTCCAGTTAAAGTCAGCTGGGAAACACTAAGAGAATTTTAATATTTGTTTACTAATTAGGTTGATCATTTTCAATTAGCCTCCACTTAATGTGCTTAAATAAAATATAGTTGCTGAAACCCTCAGACCTATCATTAAACAGAAGTCTGCAGGGGTTTTATCGCACCCCCTATATTTAGCTTTCCAAATTGCTCATAATGCATTCCTCTTCTCCTGGACATTTTATAAATTCTGTCCACATACCCAGAGCTGTAAGCTGGGAATAAAAACGGATTTTATCACTTGTTAGGGAGATCCCTTTCCAGTTAAACTTCCTTGTAGCCAATCAATTTGTCAGATCAGAGGACTATCTTTTGTGAGAGTTCCTCTGAACTAAAGCTGACAGGGTTAGGCTAGGGTCAGCTGTCTGATAAATCAAAGTGAAAGACAACTTAAAGCACTACAGTGGAGAGGGTTAGGGATTAGTGCAGATGGCATTATCTGGGAGTTGACATTGATAAAAATAATATTTATAAGCGTTAGCCTGCAAGAGTTTTTTTTCCCAACTCTTCTGTTTCCTGCCCTCTCAAATGACATTCAGATTAATCAGAAAAGTTAGAAAAGAAAGGTACTCATAAGCCATTTATCTACCAAGTGGTAAGGTTTTTAAAAATTAAATCTTGATGGTCTTCAATAAAGCAGCTTAATAAAGACCAAGGGTTATCATTCTTTGCTGTAAGCTATCAAAACTAATGACCTTAAATTATATTGAAGTGATATGCAGTAACACAGTGATAGATACTTTATTAAAGGTATATGTTCCAATTCTGAGAACATTCAGATATTTATTTACTAAAAATTTATAAATTTTATAAAGGAAAAATAACTTTTTCCAAATATCTGTACTTATCAGAAATAATCTTTTGCTTCTAAGGTAGAGTTCATAATTATATTCTTAACTTACAATTTAATCTCTCAAGAAAATATTGCTATGTCAGATCCTAAGAAATCCAAACACTGAAACCAGTAAATTAAAAGAACTTATGTTTCTAAATTTTAAAATGAATCATAAAAGTTTTCTCAGTTTATAAGTAATTTGTATGCATGAGATAATATACAATGTATCTAATTGTTGTACCAAGTTGTCTTAAAGTGACAGAGTGATGATTGCGTGATACCGTTTTTTTCCCCGGGTACAATATCACAGTCATTCTGTGTGGCTCAAATGGAGAGAAAAAGGCATACAGATCATCAGTCATCTAAAATCACCACACACTTTACCAAAAAGAAAAACATAATACTAGCTGGGTGTCAGAAAAGTGTTCAAATGAAGCATTTTCCAAAAATATAGCCCAAAGAAATTCTGTCTCTACCTCTTCTGCCCTCACAAGAAGTCACGAAGCCAAATAGTTTTATTTATTTATTTTTCTCATACTGCCAAAAAGTTTTCAAGGGAGAGAACTAATTTAGCAGTTTACAAAGATCTAACTCTACAAATAAAAAAAATAAAAATATTTATTCCAGTGGACTCTTTGACTTCTAATTTAGTGACCCTTGATTTTTATATAAAATTGAAATAAAATATTTCAATATTATGTAAACTTATGCTTACTGCATAAGAAGAAAAGACAACTTACTGTAGAGTGTATAAGATATTTTAAAGTATTCTGTGAATTTTAAGAAGTTTTATCTATTAAATATCTTAAAAATTAAAAATAAGAATTTTGTAAGTGCTATAGATTTATGAGATTGTAAGTGCTATGGGCTGTATGTGATTCAATTTGTTACAAATGATTTTTTGATAAAACATTTGAAGAAATATTTCAGATAAATTTAAGAAACTATGGGAATTAAACATTCATTGCATAAACTTTCTTATAATAGTTTTATGAAATTAAATTTTGAATGAAATTCCACATCTAAATAAGTATATTAAATAAAACATATTAAATACTTAAAGATTCAAAATTAAGTGCAACCATGAAAATTCATTCTTAAATTATTTACATTCTAAGATATTTGCTGTGTTAATATATTTCATATGTCCAGGGAGTGATGCAAAGTAATTTATCGCTTTCACAGGGATTGAAAAAATAAATCTGATAACATAGAGAAACATCTTTAAGGTAATTATGAGAAATCATAATTGAAATATAAAGTAGGAAAGACTGATACCAAGATTCAGATACATTTTGTAAATAATTCTGTTATTTAATCTTTAGTTTCTTCTTCTCCTCCTCGTCTTCTTTACTAGGCATATCTTTTAATTTATGAATTTTTAAAAATTTTACACTTTTCACAATGTACACAGTGTAATCTCCATAACTGATAAATTAACTGAAAATAAAACCAAAAGATATTTTTAGATGCTACAGTAAATATAGACATCTGCTGTTTCAGAGGTGTTCTGTATTATAATCAAAAAATTTATTTTTGTTTTTCAAACTTTATTTGGCTCAAAAATGCACAATTTTGGGGGAAAAAGGAAAAATAAGTTGAAAACAGGTGACAGTGTCACTAATCAAAGTAAAATATATTTAAAATCTGGAAGTACATCAAATTTTTTATAAAAATAAAATTCCTCAAAGGGCTTGGTATCTGTTCAGACTTTATGCCTCAGCAGGCAAGCCTAAGAAAAAGTCTATTAGAGTAGTGATGACAAAGAGGTATTCCCTCATGTACTTACATAATATCCAGGAACTTGAAGTTGTTTCACTACAATGAAGAAATGAAGTTTCAGAAGGCTTCTTGGATGAGAAGCAAGAGAGCAATTCCATCCAAGTGCATTTGCTTCGTCCGCAACTGAAAGAGGGGAGAGGGAGAAAGCTATTTGTAGTTCTGAGAACAGATTAAACACTTTTCTTGAATATCATGAAAAGCTAAATGATATGGTTTTTCAGGTTCCAAAGCTGTAAAATGTAGTGACCAATCCATGGTAAAAAATGGTTCCCGAACTCAGAGGGAAAGATAAACATGACACATCTGACAGCAAGACTGCTGTTCCTCGATGACATATTTCAAAATATTTCTTAAGACCCAATGAATATTTCAGAGATAGCATTTTTGGACATATGAATGTCATTAAAAGCAGAATACAAAAACATCATAGCTTTAGCTTTTATTGCTGGATTAGTCTATGGGTTGAGCCAAAAGCATCATCATGAAAATTGTCATTAAAGATGTACCATCATGGTTTATATCAAAGATATATGTTTTTTTCCAGACAAATCAAGCACTCCCACATGAATGGGGAGGGTTCTTACAAAATAACTCTGTTACTCTTTGGCACTTTTCTTCAAATATGAGTAGAATTGTACATTACAGTCTATTACATTAATGCTATAAAATTGAATGTTTTAGTGTATATACTAAAAAAAAATTACTGGTCTTTGTTCATTATTGAGGCTTCCCCAAAGCTAGAAAAGTTGTAGAGCTCTTTTTCAAGATATTTGAAATCCCCTCATACACTTAGAGTAAAGGGAGACAAACATCGAGATCTCTTCCTGGCACATATATGTAATAAAACATCAGGGTTAAACAGCTTTGACGAACAACGGCATGGTTCTTCAAAGGGAGTGAAACGAAAGGCATTTGACATCATTCCTCAAAGAAACCTCAAAAAACCTTTTGGCACGGATCAAAAGCAACTGTGGTTCCAAACACCTCCAGACGGTTCTTCAGAAATGGGAGAAGCCTCCTGGATTTTCTTGGTTAGTTCTTCACCTAGCTTTCCAACTAAAATTAAAAGTGTCAAGTCACAATTATGTTCGTTTCAATGTGTGTCTCCATTCGACATTTAAATGATGCAAAAAACTCAAGTTGGAATCAAAGTTTTTTGCAGACACTTAAGTCTGCATTGAGTTAGGTGAAGGTCCTTTTCCTCAAAGAAGAACACATAGACTTTTTTGACAGCAGGAGTGACAAAGACACTATCCTTAAGAATATTTACCCTATTCTTCAAGAAAAAGGGAAGATCTTTTGAGATTTTGGTGTCAGCTTTTTCATTATTCATAAATTGTTCACTAAATACTCGCTTTTGAAACTTTCAGATGGAAATCTCTTATATGATCTGGATGTTTTTTATGTCCAGCAGGATTTTTTTTCTGATTTAATTGGAACCTTACTCTTTTAAAATAAATTATCGCAATTAATTAGACGTCACTATTTATGACATAATGATAGTCCATACACTGTACGTGTCAACAATGTTTTTTATCAAATATATATTTCACTATTATATTAATAGAATTTGTTTCATTCTGTTCTTATAACTGATAATAGAAAATTATACTTTTGAATGTATGGGACTATAGATTACTACATTCTCTGATACCTCAAATTATCCAGTTCAGTAAGGCACGGTGGCACACACCTGTCGTTCCAGCTACTCCGGAGGCTGAGGTGGGAGTATTATTTGAACCCAAGAGTTTGAGACCAATCTGGGAAATATAGTAAGACCTAGTCTCTAAAGTAATAATTAAAAAGGAATAAGAAAAATGCCCAGAAGACAAATCTTTGGTCTTCACACAATGTATAAACAGATAGACTAGCATATTGCTTCACAGATTTTGGCTAAAAAAAAAAAATACAATTTGCTATGCCATTTGGTAAGATTTACTGGCTTTTCCAGCATTTTTCAGTACATCTTCTGAGTTTCCTGGTTCCTTTCTTCACATGCTTTTAATGACCAGCATCTGCCAACCATGAGGAATATTGAGCACACCAATGTTTTGAACGTTTCCATTCTCTAGCAGACGTGCTTCTTCCTCAGATGTGAAATGGTCTATATTCTCTTCAACTACTGCTACATTGAATTCCTGGCACCTTTTGGGTTTGTCGGGCTGATGGCCCACAGGGTCTTGGGGTGTCCCTTATGCTGTGCTGAGGGCGCAGGATCTGAGAAATAAAGAGACAGGACACAGAAGTACAAGGAAAATGCAGCTGGGCTTAGGGGCCCATGCCATCTATGAGCGGAGTCAGGCGAGGCCCTGAATGTCCAGAAGCGTGCGTATTTATTGTGTATAGGTAAGGGGGCAGGGCAGTGAGTGAAATCATCTTTAAGGATAGTGATAGGGTCGTGAGCAATAAAACAAGGGGTCCACCCCCATTAGGTCACCTAGACTGGGTGGTGGACAGTGCGCAGCAAGGGGCCCATTCCCATCAAGTCAAGGGCCGTGTGCAGTAAGCAGTCCACCCCCATTAGATCACCAAGGCTTGAAGGTGGGCCGTGCGCAGTGAAGAGGGTGCAGTGTGCAATACTTTTATCTATGGGAAAACTACTTCTAAACAGATTTATGGGAGGATGCTTTAAGTCACACAGTAGTAACAGAGCTGTCAGGGTTACAGCTGCCTGCTGGCAGCTTCCAATGAGTTCCATGGGAAGATGCTTTTCAGACAGCACAGTAACAAGAGCTGATAAAGTTCGCAGTCACCAAGGTGCGATTGCTGGTCTGAGGGCAGCCTTCCACAAGAACTGGAGCAAGGTCCTACAACTCCTTTATCAGGAGGAGTGGCTCTTGCCCCAAGACTGCCATACAGCAGGTATCTTTATGATTCTGAACGCTGCCGCCTGGGCCATGGATTCTTGTCCTGGTATAACTGTTTTTCCCTTAAATCATGCTCTGCACTCTGTCTGTTCTAGGCATTCCTCTGATTATAAGCTGTTTATTCCTTAATAAATGCTCTGTACTGTGTCTACTCTAGGCATTCCTCCGATTATGAACTAAGATATAATTATATATATGTAGGGAAATATTCTTTAGGCACTCATACTATCAACTATTATATGATTATATAGAGAGGATTATATAAAGGGATCCTTCAAACCCTAATTATATAAACTAATATATGATTATATAAAGGATTATATAAAAGGAAATAACTGGATAGTAACACTATAAACTGAGACATTCTTCAAGGCCTAACTGTGCCAGGGTTCTGCTTAGGTCTCTTTCCTCAGTGCCTATATGGGGGGTTACCACACGGTTTTGTTTGTTTTACTTCAATAAATATCATGGAGGTTTCATAAAGGTAATTGACATTGAACATAATTTTTTAACTGCATCCATGATGGTAACCCCTTGTCTACTTTATTCAGCCTCATAGGAATATAGTGTATTTTGTCCATGACAATCATGATTGTGATTTGAGGAGAACAACAAAAAGACCCACATTTTTCTCACATTATTGATCATGCTGGCCTTTCACCCTAGTCTCAGCTTTGAAGACTGGCACGCATCTTGGCAGCATCACGCTACGAATGAGACATATACTCATCTGCTCTGCATTCTGGTCATCATCAAAGACACTCTTCGTAACTATCACCACCTGCACAAGTTCAGGTCTCTGTGTGTGTGTATGTGTGTAGTATCTTGGTTCATCAAGATACTTCTAATATTTATTATATTTAATTTGTATATTCATATTTTTATTTGTATGTGCGTATACATATATATTTATATTTATAGATAATAGCTACTATTAAAAAACAGTAAAAACACAGCTGGGTGCGGTGGCTCTTGCCTGTAATCCCAGCACTTTGGTAGGCCAAGGTGGGCGAATCACGAGGTCAGGAGTTTGAGACTAGCCTGGCCGGCATGGTGAAACCCCAGTCTCTACTAAAAATACAAAAAATTAGGTGGATGTAGTGGCAGGCGCCTGTTAATCCCAATGACTCAGAAGCTGAGGCAGAAGAATCGCTTGAACCTAGGAGTCAAAGGTTGCAGAGAGCCGAGATCACGCCACTGCACTCCAGCCTGGGTGACAATGAGAGACTCTGTCTCAAAAACCAAAAACAAACAAACAACAACAACAACAACAACAAAAAACAAACAAACAGTAAAACCACATTCTCAGAGCATACAGCACTTACATATTCTCTATATGTATATGTATATCTATCTCTAACTTTGCTTCAGTCTGCGAATGGCTATCTTTAAGAGTTATCAGTGTTCCTTAGGTCTCTAGTCACTTTGGTTTTGTGAAGCAAATCTTCTGGTAGATTTCTAAAGACCTTAGGAAAGCAATATTCTGTTTATTCTTCATGGATAATAACAGACTGTCTATGCACTTTGTCTTTTTGAGAATAGACACTGAACTACTGGAGAGAGGAGGCAGCGTTTGATTAAAAATAAAACTACCTATCAGATATTTTGCTTACTGCCTGGGTAACAAGATCTGTACTCCAAATCTCAGCATCACCTGGTATTCCCATGTGATAAATCTACACACGTACCTACTGTATCTAAAATAACAATCAAAATTCAAATAATGCACTTTATGTTTGAAAATCAGGTTAGCTCAGAAATTCTTCATGAAATTATCAAATACATTATTCTATTTTCTAAAATAATGAATTGCTGGAAACATGTTTTATAATAAACTAGTTTTTTTGTTATATCACTTGTTCTTTTTATTTATATCAAACATTGACAGATAATGGTCTCAACTGGAATCCGGCTCACTGTCTGTTTAGGCATACAGCCTAAAATATTCACTATCTGGCCCTGCATGAAGGAAGTTTGGCCACTTCTGGTCTAGATTCCCCAAATAATTTATTTTCTTGTGATTAAATCTCAAGAATTTTATGATAATATATGTTATCAGCCATTCTTTCAGGAATACTATAAGCTACTTTAATAAGTAATTTCATATCTTTTTAATTCAGAAAAGTTTGATTAAAATATAATTTTTAGTATTTATCTTCTTACCTAATATTTTCGTCTTCAGTGCTTCTTTACATTGAAATGTTGAATATTGTCTGTTAATCTTTATTGTTTGTTTTACTTAAATCCCTTTTTGTTTTCCTTTATTTTTTTGAGTTTTTAAAAATGTTCCTCCTTTTTTTCTTCCATTTCTGATACAAAATTATCTGTTGCATATAAACACTCTTGTGTTAGTTGCAATTTAATCTTTAAATCTCACTTTATTTTGTTATTTTACTATTATTTTTCAAAGTTCTATAATCGAATTTCTGAGTTTTCTAATTATGTTTTTTCATACTATTTGTTTTTTTTTTTTAGCTCATTTGAATAGTAGATTATGGTTTCTAGTTTGATCATTTTTGTGTACTTATCTCACTGGTACGTTTGTGTTTTTATTGTCTGTGTAAATGGTATTCTGCTATTTTTTATCTTGCAACTCTGTCATTCTGTTTTCTAATAAAAATGTTGTATGAAACTTGGCATTGATTAGTTTTTGTAGCTCGCTTTTATGTGAAATCTGGTTCTCTAAAAATTTAGAAGTTTCATTCCAAGATAATTTTCTGATTTCACAGACCATCCACGTTTATTGTGATCTATAGTTTCAGAAAATATGGAGATTTTCTGTAAGATTTCCTGACTCTATTCCTGTCTCTTATATTTAGCTGGATCTTCTTTTCCTTTGCTGTCCTTTCAGTACAATTTTTATTTAATTCCCAGAAATTTAAATTTCCAGCCCTTAATTCATGTTGCTTTTCCGTTCACCAGTTTTTTTTTTTTTTTTTTTTTTTTTTTTTTTTTTTTTTTTTTTTTTTTTTTTTTTTTTTTTTTTTTTTTTTTTTTTTTTTTTTTTTTTTTTTTTTTTTTTTTTTTTTTTTTTTTTTTT